>DWPT01000649.1:0-22454 GCA_018251895.1 Agathymus mariae mariae
GATCTCGCTCAGAAAACTCTCGATGTTCCAGATGACCTACCATCAAACACACATTAGTCCCATATAGAGTGGTTCGTGAAAGCTATCAATCACAGCTGAACAGCTGTTGGAGATTATGGCCATATAGCACCGGACCTGAATATTTCATGCGGGTAAGTGCCCTGAGCTTTGGGGCCGAACTTATCTGTTAACATGTTCAGATATCTTTGGGTATTCGGGGAAACCAATAAACTAATGCATGTTTGATTGTCTTCTGTATGGTTGGTGCTGATTTTAGTTTAGAATAAATTCCTAATAATTTGTATTTAAATACGGATAATGTTACAATACTTACAATGCACTGATTCTTTTATAAGCGGAAGATCCTTTAGCAAGATCATAAGATACGTATTGGCACCGATGATTCATGAATATTATTGATAACTTATAGATTTGTTGCATGGCTTTGATGTCCTTGACAAGTTTGTTTTACGACCCATGATGCTGTAATGTTCCCAAATTGTCTAATCATTTATTCATCATTTCTTTATCATTAACTTCATCTTAAACCATGACTGTTCTAATTTTCAGGATCGGTGGCTCAGGCCTCGTCCTACAGTTGAGGCCAAAGTACATCACGCTGGTCAAAGTGTGAGTCGGTGGATTTCATACACTTCTGAAGGTGTTTTATAAAAAAAATAGATCTCTATTTACCGTCATAAATCCCATTTGTTGTCTAGCGTTATCTTATTTTATGAAAAAAAACAAAGAAAGTAAATTAGGATGAATAAAATTAAATTTGGAGTAACTAAAGTCACAGAAAAAGGGTGTCAAATGGTAATCACGTTTTGTCAAAGGAGCACAGAACGCCTTCCGACCAATTGAGTAGAATGATTATATTAGCAACAGTTAGGCTCCCCTAACTGTCTGTAGGCCTCCGCCTAGTAGACTTCTACAGCCTTGGTTGCATGGATGGACTGGTTAAATAGTTCTAATTGATTTACGTGCATTTCTGAATTCTTGCATTCTGTCGTGAAAGGAAATTGCATAGTGTGCGTATGCTCTAAAGTGTAAAAATGTGACTCAATTTTTATCTGTCCCTAACGAATGTTCCCTTGACTCAACAAACCCAGTTTATAGGCAGTATAAAGTAAATCTGTAAGCACATTATTCACTTCGAACTTTTGCGTGTGCAATAATTCATACTTAGCTTGAACGTTCATTACAGTCAGAATCGAAAAATAAACACCATTTTGTCAGTCATATTTTATATCATAAAATATCGACTAAGATTTATCTGTGTGTACGTTCACAAGAAATGTAATTTATAATTTAGATATATTATATATATTATAACTTTGTTATTTTTGTACACGTTGATTGGGGAAGCAGTTGTAATATGGCTTCTGGTACCCGTATTCATCCATGTTAATTCGATCACAATCCTATTTGAAGTCGGCAGAGCCGTTATTAGTCTTTGGAAATGATATTGGTTTGTTCCTGATGAATGTCAAGCAGACGGACCACCTGATGCTAAACAGTCACCGTCACCTATGGACATGTGTAATTCGCGAGGAGTTACCAATGCGTCGCCGGACCTAAAGAAGAGTTCTTTTTTTTGAGTTTAAAATAAATATAAAATTATGCGAATTTTCTCTGTGTAAATAATACAATTAACCAGAATTTCCAACGACTGTCCTGCATGGTGAATCTATATAATGTGAATCTATATAAGAGTTCTTTATAAAGTTCTCAAAAGTTTCTGAAGCCTGCCAGTCCATTATCAGCCAGCAGTGTGAGCAGTGTAAAATACATCTGGTGTAAAAATATTATAGAAATTACATTTAAAATACGTCATCAATTTTTAGTACAGTACGTAGGCTCAGAATAGCTTTTGTCATGATTATCAACACTTACTTGAGAGCTTAAAAAGGTTACAGAATAAAATTTAATTCACAAAATAAAAATGTCAATTGAACAATTGTCACAAACTAAAATTGATCAAAGTGGTTTCTTGATTGCGTCGGATTTTCGACGATTCCTCGTGAATGTGAAGCGTCACCGGTTCTTCAGAAATCCTAGTGTGGTTACCGTCTGGTATCACAGGTGCCACGTTCCGCCAGAATGATACTTCTCAGTTATTACTCTATCTGACCTATATCCTTTGGTGTCAGGTCCGTTACATATATTTCGTTTGCGTATAATGGACAAAGCCGTAAGCAATAACATTGTTATTCACAATCCGGCGCTTGTTTCAGACGTATTATTCGAGAGCGACTGTTTTCTTTACACTTGATTTATGGTTCACGGCGTTTATGACCGAACTGAAACTTTGTTACACAAATTACGAAATAAGGCCAAGGGTTTATTTGTTACACATTATATGTTAACTTCAATAACATTAGTAGATTTAGTCAAAAGGAAATATTGAAAATACTAAGTTGTTACAATATTACTTGATAAGACATAGATAAATACGAATTCTGTCTGTCTGAAGGCTCAAAAACTACTGTTTTGCGTTATGCGTTATGATATAGGTTGTAAAAAGTATGAAGGTCCTTATTCGATGATAGCAGGTCGTCTATATCCGTACGCGGTATCACTCACTGTATTATGGTATTCTAACATTCTTTTACCATTTGAAAAATAAATTATTCCGGCTGCATGGTTATATGTTATGTATAAATGAGTATAATTGTTCAACCTGAACAAAGTCGGGGCAGGTCGCTAGTGTAATAAACTCCCAAATCTGTAGTATCTTAGTTTTTACTACGTTGCGTACGTTTCAATACATTATACTTATAAATATTTTTAGCATTGTACCATGTATAAGTCAGAACGTGATATGTTACCATTTTAACCGCGATTGTAATATTAAGATAAGTTTTGATTTTGTAATAGCTGGTAGCTATTTCCTTAAGTAAGTAGGTTTCCCACTTTATAATTTACCTACCATGTACATACCGCTATGTAAACCCGAACATTATACCTACTATTGAACAAGTGATAATTTCTATCATTTTTCCTGCCTGGTACTAATCTGTCTAAATCTAGGCTACTAAGCCTAGATTCAACAGTATTTTTTTACGTGTTTTGGTTATCAAAACGCATTGGTAATGGCATTTGGCTTGTCCAGGGAGATGAAAAACAATAATCGTCCGCTTGTTTGTCGGCTTTGGATATAAAATTATGTATAAATGTACTTATATGTGCACTACGCTTTATCCACTATCTGGCTCGCGACCGTTGTTCAGTTGAGCCATCAAACAATTTAGGATTCTGGAATGCTTAATTGCTATTTGATGATTGCTTTCTGATGTTATTATCCACATACTGGAAATACCTTCTCGCTAATGATTACACGGTATCTACATACAATCATTTGTACCCCAAAAAATAAAGTCGTATTATCAAATTTCATTTTTTGCAATTTGAATTGATTTAAATTACAATATTTAAATATTGAAGATAAAATTACATTCAGAAGACTTTTCGGTTTTTCATTCCTTGTTTCTTTTGTTATATGATTATGGTTTAAAATTTATAATTGGTTATTAAATACGCTATTTTCAACTTTTGAATAAGTCAGACATTCAGTGTCACTACAGCTGTTAGCAGCGTTAGTTCTTAAACACTAACAAAAAACGTGAAAAATAAATCTGTTGTGGAAATGAAATACAAGTTTACCAGTGTGAGTTAATTAAAACTGTGTACAATAAACAGTGTACATAGAAGTGCATAATAAATAAAAATCCTATTCAAGTAACAAATTGAAAATGGTTTAAGTATTACTAAAACAGTTTTATGGTACTTGTCACTTTATGTCGTGAGGATTTTGAGTAGTGCACGAAAGCGGTATATAGATACACATGTGAAGTAATTCACCTTTGAGGAACTCAATATTATACGTAGTGAAACGTTACAAACGATAGGGAAAAGTTTGTAACTGAATCTGTTTATATTGGTTGTTCACATTTCATATTGTGAATTAGCTAACACGCTGAGGAATTATCGACATACCTTATAATTTTTTAGCTACTTTATAATTATGGGGAAAACTCAACTTAAACTGATCGAGTTCGTATCGTATTTTGGTTTATATATCCAGGATTTTTTTACAATATTTAAGTCTCCTGTGGAAATTGTAACCCTAAGAATTTAATATAAGTTTTCTGATATCAATGAGTGATAATCTTTATCCTATTTTTCAAAGGTTTATGTTCAGTAAAATCAAAATTACGAGACTAGGCGGGGGAATCATTTTTCTCATAACGGTCCTAGCATTTGATCCTGATGACAATGATAGCCAGTATCCATACTGTTATATATCTGTCCTTTATAAATAGCAGATACTTATATGGACAAAAATCCAACAGACATATTTTAAAATTTTATTAATTAACAAAATAAAATATCAAAGTTATGCCACTGTGGGTCCGTCCGACTTCGTTTTAGTTAAATGATTATCTATCCATTATTATTATCTAGTTATAGATTGAAGAACTAAGATGAACTGAATTAACGCTAATTGAGACACAGTTGACGAATCTAAATGACGATAAATCATCATAATTATAAATAATTTATAATTTATATCATTATGTTAAAAGAATTAGAAAAGACGCACATTCACAAAATTCGCCTTTATAATATTAGTATACGTAATAGAGTTCAACTTCTTCTCCAGCTAAACAAATTTAATATTCTACAGCTGCAAGTTAGCTTTAAAGTGAATTTCGCGCCTCTGCATGATGTCACAAGCTCATAACGTCACAGGAACTATGTAATTAAGGCGCATAGTTCACTCTTGCGACACGTCAGTAGGACGGCTGCACGGCGCGGAATTTAATACAATATTGTTGGTGTTGTGAAATTTGCAGTTTAAACTTAACAATGTACCTGACGAATCGAGCTATAGACAATGGAATGTACACATCTAAGGTACATTTACTTGCGTTCTATTTGAACTAGATATGTTATGGAGCTCCGTAACCGTAACTGAAACAATCGGATATCCGAAATAAAAATATATCCCGAACCGTAACCGAATCCGATAAAATGGTTTCGAATAATTTCGGATAGGTGTAAATAAAACACGCTGGTCAGATTTTCATCGGCCGAGCTGATATATTAGCCGCGTTGCGCTCATTGTAAACATATTTTTTTTCCCATTCCCAAATCATGTAATATCTGGAACCGAAATTATAAGAAACAATCGGATAATTAGAAATAATTTCATAATCATAACCGTAACCGAAACTGGTAAAATATTATTCATATATCCGTATCCAGAACGAAATTTCATATTTATAACATCTCTAATTTGAACACATAAAAGGGAATATACCTAAGTTGTGTACATGTATGTTCTAAAGCTCCATCCTTCGGGTATTATTAAGTTATATTACATTTAGTAATTTTAAAGCTCAGTTGACAGTGCTCTGCATTTCGTAAAACGAGTCCCGGGGTGATTTTTGTGCATGCTCATGCCATACATCGATTTCTAATGCAGGTATTTTAGATGACTAGTGAGAAAAATTTTATGGTTTATTTTCCTATTATTTTACCTTCTAATACTTTGCCAGCCTTACCTCTGCTTTGTGTGAAAGATTATCAGCATATTACTTACGCCGTTAAAAGTATGGTAATAAGTTGTAACCGCCGTCTGTGCACATCTGCACCACCGCGGTTGTCACCGATGTGTGTGCAAAACAAGCGGTGGGCCCGTTTGTTAATTAGTTCTAGAACACTGCAAATAAACACTTGACAATCTTGTCACCGTTTCACGTTCCACAATCGTTCACACAGTCAATCAGTGTGTCCTCGCTGCTCCTGAACAGGTGAGGTTGGCCTGAACTAGAGAACGGATGGAGTTTCTTACAGCCGTTTTACTTGTTGTAGGCCGATTTGTGCGTTTGTAACTCGTTTATTATATCCATGTCATTATTTCGTACGAACTCACAACAATAAAGAGGAATTAGACCACTAAATTTATGTCAACGATCGAAATACAATTTAGCAACAGCCAAGTAACAGCCAATTGAAACAAAATAATTTTATTATTTACCGCTAACCCGATGAAAGTATGAACAAAACAATGGCTCTAATCGTTCATCTTGCCGGGCAAAGTTATATTAATGTGGCCCATTCAGTTATCCTTTGAAGTCGTTGAACCAAATAGGGTAATAAATCGTCGTACGGTAATAACAATTAATTAGGGAACTTATTACATAGTGTCCGGGCAGTGCAGATCATTTGTTAAATTGTGACGAATGGCCTCGTTGCCGCTACACCAACATGGCACAGGTCTTCTACGCGATGAGTCTACCCGTAACGGCCGTGGAAAATTATACGAAAAATTTACTGTTAGTTGGAATTAAGATTTAAGAATTAGTTATTATATTAAATTAAGTCTTCAATATAAGTATGTCTCCTCTATTGTTAAAGTTTGTGTACTTTAGTATTTTTTTTTCGTACTGTTTCTGTTTTTTGTACTTATAAATATTTGTGAAGCATGAGAAAGGTATAGGTAAGGTAGAGTCATTGTATATTTTGGTTTGGCAGGCCACTCCCGTGTTATTCAATGAAGTCAATATTAATTAAACCTTCACAGATTTAAAACTCCGGATTAAAGATGGAAGGACGATATAAAAATGTAATTAATAAGCATGGCTTTAACTTTTGAGGGTCTCTGCTGTGAAAACTCAAATGGACTCGACCTGGGATCTTTAACAGTCCCCTTTGTATTTATTACACTATGTACAGCTTGCAGTAATGGCTCTCTTCGAGGTGGTGAACGAGGTCATAAGTGACCAGGAGTCTCAACGCTGACCGATCGCGACCCATAGATCGATCCTCTATCGATCTCACGTGGCAGTCTTCGTCATTACTATAACCGGTTCGCAGGGTGCCGCAAACTATCACGAAGCTTTATTACTATTGCTAACGGAGAAAGATCTCCTCGGATTCAATCGACCAGGACACAGTGCTGGGAAAGAGTGTTGTCTATGTTGAAATCAATATAATTCCATTACCTTTGCCGGTCCATTTGCTACACCTATGAAATATTACTCAATGAAGTTACCACAATGGGATCATTACATTGTGATGGAGTATATTGTTAGCTATTTGAACATTTTACAGTTGGGTGCTTCTCTAAACACGTTCAATTGTTTCGCTTCATTCAATTAATATAAATCACATTGTGTCATTATCATGGAATAATAAGCGTTGTTTTTTACTTAATAAATAGGCGCTATACTTGTTAAAATTTACCTTTTTTATTTAAGGGCAGCTATGCTATGTTGGTTTTTAACGTGTGTTCAAATGAAAATACATCAAACATTCCTTGTTAGAGGATTGTAAATGTGAAAGTTGTTTTGTCGGTTTAATCTTGTTAAACTTTTTCAGCCGTAACGGACCAATGAGTTGACGAGTTTTTGTATTTTTATAGGATGAAGAGTGACATAGGTAGCATTTTAATTTGGAAAATGTACATATTTTTTGGTAATGCTTATTAAATAAAGTAGTTCAATTCTGTATTTTTAATACTCACTTTTATTTAAATCTCACCTGTTCAGAAGCAGCAAAGGCAATATAGTACACTTACTGATCCATTGAAGAATCGTGAAGAGGGAAACCGTGAAAAGTTTTTTAACACAATATGTCGTTGTAGTATTGCAGAGCCAATTAATAGGCAAGTCCAGCGTTCTCTTCCCCAAAACGCGTCCGTGACATCTCTGGTGAATGGTCATGGACGGTAATTTTTTACTCTTATCAGTGCTAGGTAGCGGGCTGTTACCGTACTATAAGGGCGAACTCGATTTTTCTATCACATTGGAGAATCTGTAAGACTGGCCAGGTGTAAAAAGGTAGGATATTAAGAAAGCTATCCCCAATCTGTTACTTGATAGTGATGTAAATATAGAACAATAGAAGATAGAAATGTTGTGGGTGATATGTACATATACAAGTATCACAAACATCCAACATTCCGTAACATATAAACCTCCTCACCCGAATCAAACCCTAAACTTATCTTACGGTAAGCAGGGTCTTTATATCACTACCACTTACAACGCCGTGCTCTATCTGATCAAATGTAATCGAACTTCACTTACTAATTACTCCGGTCATATCGCGATGAAAAATTACTTTAGCTAAGAAAAACAAATGTTTACCGGTAAAATGGTAAAATCGAAGGAAAGTGCCGTGGGAACGTATAACGATCGGATCCGGATATACCTCGGCAACACTTGCCATGATGTTTAGCTGCGTTGAAAATAGAGTCAAAGGAAGAAGTTCATTGGTGGTCACGACCCTCAAAAGCGAGAACAACTACGATTAGAGAGATTTATAATCGTGTAAGAGACGTTCAGCGATCTATATTCTGAGAGGTTCAGTTAACTTTCACCGTCAATGTGGTCCATTACTAGAGTGAGCACCATATATTTTAAGAAGAAAAGCCAGTGCAGATTTTTATTATATCTATAAATTTTATTAGAACCAACATTTTAGCAAGGGAAATGTTGTACTCCATATGCGTGAAATGCTCTGAATGTTCTTCATTTGCATGAGCACTTAGCTGAGAGCGTTATTTTCCTTTATAAGGTTTCTATTAAGCGTAACCCTACATTTTTCTTTTCAATGTACCTATCGTTGAATACGGTTCATTTGCATCGTGAATAAAATATTTGCGGATGGGATTATTTGAAACAAAAAATAATTTAATAATATTAAATCTTCGGTGCAACTGTTAGTGATCATGTTCGAAATAACTTGACAATTGGATATCATATTCAAACGTTATATTATTTAATTCAGACGTTGATTCGTAGCCACACGATCGCATAGATGTCGCTGCAGTCAAGTTCTACTACAATCTATATTTAAAAACGTTTGCCAGGCTTACCAATCTTGTTGCAATATCGAAAAAACAATATAATTTGAAAATTAAATTACTTGATATACACATAATCTATTCAGAAAATGACTTATAGTGGGGTAGAAGGATGCATTCATTATATTATGTGATATTAATATATTCGGCGTTCCAATCACTAACATTAAGTCCCTGTAGGTACGACAAGTTAGCGTAAATGAGTTACTAGTGTACGATTTAAACACAATAAAAAAAAATACGGATTATTTCGATGAAGTTGTTTGATAAGTGGCCAACATACTGGTTGTCTATGTAACATGTTACATAGATGTAATGTTTTTAAGAAGTTTTTGCTGTACCATCTGTTGAATGTATTCTTGACCTATAAGGGTTGTCGAGTAATGTTTATATCCACTTTGTCTATAACATTTTACGTATATGTATGTAAGTATATATTTATGTATGTTTATTTATTTATAAGTATAATTATTTTATACAGTTTTTAGAGTAATATGATTGCGTAAATTTTATATTTGTCTTTGTATGTATTCCTACCTCGCACCGGGATGGCTGGTAGAGAATGCTAATAGGCATTAAGTTCGCTCTTTGTATCCCTTAGTATAAGGTGAATGCAGTAAAGAATAAATAAATAACTTTTATATTGATATACATTTTGTAATTTACAGAGGTCTCAATTAAGATGGCTATGTTCATAAAACTTTAAAACCGAGGCTTAAACGCCATCGTAGAAATAGCTATGAGAGTTATTTATTTTGTTTACACCCACTTCTGCACCCACAGAAAGTATTTTTCCATGCAAATTTGTAAAGTGAATTTAATACAGGTTTGTTAATAAGTAAATTCAAGTTCAAAATATTTCCAATACCGTTATCAATATCGCAACGTCGCCTATCGTCAGATAGATGATAAATAGATGCGTCAGATGATGCAATGGAAACATTATGATTGACATCTATTATGATTAAATCTCACTACAGTTTCAACTGTAAGTTTGTGATTATAAACTTAATGTCACCAATTGTTTAGAAGTAACACAATCACCAATAAACGCATCCACTATGTAAGAGAAGAGTGACATAAAAGAGAGATACTTTTAAAGAGCCATTATGAATTATGCTCTAGGTTTCGAATGAAGAAACCAGCCGTTAGACTGAACTTAAAGAGAAAACTTCGCGATTTTCTTCAAAACAGCAAAATTTGCAATCATTACATTTCCTATATATTTTTATAGCCATATGTCTATATCATTTGTTTGTATATATTTACAGTAATTTTAGCAATACTTAATATTTATGTGTATAAATATATTCAAAAACATTATTTATGTATAGTGTATTGTACTATTTTTAATTTTAATCTCATGCACCGCCTTAGTCGCCTTTCTATTTTACCTGAAGGTTGACTGGCAGAGAATGCTTATAGCATTAATGGAACAAAGGCAGTTGTTCCATTGTAAATTTTTATATCATAAGTAATAAAATAAACAAAAGAAAAATATGCAAATGCAAGGCGAATGAGAAAGATTGTTAAGTAAATGCCCACAATAATATTTTTAAAAGTTCTTACTAAGAAATCGAGTACAAATAATAATACGAATTCAGATGTACCAAGTAATAAAGTATTGTCACAAGTAAAATAGGATTGAAATAAGAAATAATGAGGACAGGATAATTATGTAGTATTCAATGAAAATTATAATGACAGCCATCTAGAGTGGTTTCAGTGCAATTTTTTTTACAATTCTCTTCAGTTCAGGCACATGAATTCTATGGTACAAAAGAGAGATTGCATTATTTTTGTCACTGATGCTTTGAACTTTGTTGAATTCTTTACTTTTGTTTTTAAATAACTTCATGATCTTATTACAGCTATATCTAGTTATTTCGTAAAGATTAATCTGAAAGGGTTTATTTTGTAGGACTTCTTCACATTTAAGTATACATTTTATTCAACGTTACTATGTTATATGAAGTGTTTTGTATATTAATATATGAAGCAAAAACTTTGTATCCCTTTTTACGACAATTACGCGAACGGGAGAATATGAAATTGGGCACAGTTAATGTTCACATGGAGAAGATGCGCAGAAAGCTAATATTTTGATATGATCTGCATTAGAGATATATGAAATTAGTGATAATAAACATTACGCACATTACATTATAAACACACGTATACTCTTTTATTTATGGTTAGACAAACTGAAAAGTTTAAATATAACATAAAAAAATAAAGTTTAAATATAACATGAATAGGAACTCATTTGTTTATGGTTTATCCTATTGTGCTTTTTAATACATTTAATTTGGCATCTTTTTATTTATTCATTATTTTATATTAATTTGTGGCAACTAGGTTATCGACATCTCTTGATAAAGTGTTCAGTATTCATTGAAATATAGCTACACACAGATTTTAATGAATTGTTCGTTTGACGTTTAACAGTTTTCCATTATAGAGCCATCTATTAATTTATGTTTGAACTTAAAACATTTGTCAATAAACTAGCCGTGGCGGTTGTCGTTAACTTTGAAGTTCAGAAGTATGTTTTTTTGTGTAGATTAAGTATAAAAAGTATTTATATTGGTATATATAAGGTATATATAATAGAGGATATACGTATATGACATTGAAACATAACTAATACTATCTTAATTCCCTTGTAAATTTCTACACAAAAATTTTATATGTATATACTTAGTATGGGTGTACATTACTCATTCATATGATGATAAAACCTGGTGCAAGCTGTAATATACTGCAATTCACGTGTAAAATAAAATTAACACAACATTAAGCTCAGTGAAAATCTTACAAAAGCCAAAGCGTGCTTGCAAAACAAGAGCATTCAGGGTGCATTGCATGCATGTAAACTTCTCGTAACAGAAATGTTATTCAATGATTAATAGATATTTATGTTATGTTATATCATAAGTAGACATAGATTACCGAATAAGTAGTATGTATTATTATTATCCATACTCATAATAAAATTGTAACGGGGCCGAATTTGTAAATGAAATAGTTTCGGTAATTTTTATGTAGGTAGATTTTGTTACCGATGTAGAGGGTAAAATCTCGTGTGTGTTTATAACTGTATTAACTATACCGAAAAGATTGAGATGATTCTTGGTATATTTGGAACTTATATAATGGGTCATATTTTGGTATACTTATCAGCCCGAGAAATGGATCTTTCAAAGCGAAGAGAATCAGGTTACTTGTTATAACTAATCTTAGGTACCATAATTTCTGTTTTATAAAGTAATATATTTTAATTTAACTATATTTATATACTAGCAAATGCCCTCGCTTCGCTTCGAAACAACTACCTTACGCTTAAAAATAGCATATTAATTTTTCTGGGGTTTTCTGGTCTTGTGAATTAGAACTACATATATTAATTCATAACTTTTTTATTTACAGATGAATTGCAATCAGATTAAGTTTAAGTACTAAGTGGTGTTTACTGCAATACATCAGTGAAAACCAGAACGAAATCGGTCAAGCCGTTTCTGAGATTAGCGGAAGCGAACGCACATACAAACAAACAGACGAAAATTCTAACAATTATTGTTTTGATTTCTATTACGTCAATAAAGGCCTGTAATGTTTTTTTTTTTTCATATTTCGTTCATATAAAGAAATCGATCAGTTAGAATTTTATTATTAGTATACATATATAAAAGTCTCTGCAATAAATAAATAAAAACATTGAAATGGACACCTTTGACAACTATTCAGATAAAAGTCTCGAGTCACTATCACGAATCTATGTATTTATGCACTGTTTTCTTGGGTAACCAGTGAGCTCTAGAGATTATTAAGAGACATATATCGCAGGCCATGTCTTTTAAAGCCGACTGTGACTTGTGGTCCAATAGGCAGTTTCGGGTCTTATAAAGTCCGGAACATTGGCCTTGAGCCAGGCTCGAGTAATTTGCGTCTTGTAACCAGATACAGTGTCTCGCTGGAGAGAATACGGTACTTTTCTAAAAAGTGTAGCTGAAGTTTCCACTTCTTTTTCACAACAGTGAAGCATTGCAAGTCCATGCTAAGCCACGTGCCAACAAACCATGACTGACGCAGAATGATGACCACGTTGTACCTTTGTGGCCATTGCAAAGCTTCTTTAGAACTATTAGCGTACATTTTGTCATATTGCTCATTGCAGTGCTGTTTATTCATAAAAGTTTTTGTACCATTCACCCGTGTATAGGGATTGCAAGTGTCTTGATTAATCCGTTCCGTGAAATACCAAAACATTTTACGAAAGAATCTACTACCATCCTGGCTTAAGTCTAAAGTAATTCCCATTTTTTTGTAACTAGTCAACAAACGAGTAGACGAGAGAGCACCATCGTCCATAGATTGCAGTAGTGTTGCCGACAGAAAAGCAAGCGAGGGACACCCATTATTACTGACACTCCCACATTACGACCGAAAAACGTGTGAAACTTTTTACAGTCGATTTTAGAAAGAGGGTGGTAACTAGTCAGTAGGGCAAAATACCCTACCCATGCCGTTCCGTCGGGATTAAACTGGATGGAACATGGCCCAGCGACCTCCAACACGAGGGACCGTTCGCCATCACCATGTCCGTTGTTCAGCAGGCTGCACCACGAGCAGGGGATGTTGCAGTGACTTCTCGTGGAAATGTTACTCTGCTCGAATTAATTACAATACTAATCTGCCCGTGATGATGTCTGACCTTGACGCCAGCAATGCCATCCGAGACTAGTATTATTCTAAACATGCGTAGTGTATTTCTCTTACAATGTAAACGAGACCTTATATATCAAAATATTTACAGATTACATATCAGCACTAGTGTATTCCAATCTGAAACGGTACATAGTATAAGTTGAATCCGCTACAGTTACCCACCAAGTATAGGATCATATTAATTTAATACTATTAACTTCTTACAAGATTTTTGTGCAAACAAAAAGACAGTCTTCACCCAGCTCGACAAAAAGAAATTACCGATCCGTTCCACTGGGAGAGCTTAGATGAAGAGCTCTCAGAACGAGAGGCATGCGTGCGTAACGTGAGGGAGAGATAGGTAAGAGGGCGATAATTATCCAAGCAAACCTAGCGTATAATACCTTATACACTATGTTGTTCACTTCAGCTTAGGGAAACATGAAAGCGTCTTTGTTTAAATTAAATCTTATATAACGTGTTTGACTGCTGTTTTTCATATACACATGAAATTTATGGATCTATATTAGAGTGAGATATCTCTATTAAATAAAATATAGTTGTAGGAAATTTATCTGTTTAGCTGTATTAGGTACAAAATGTGAAATAAAGACAGAATAATTAACGTGATAAATCTGTATTATTATTATAATGAGAGAGTGCGAAATTCGTGAGTTTGCGATATGCGGAAATTAATATCCGGAACTATAGGTGCTTATTTGAAAAATCCTTTTTCCATTTAAGAGCCACATTATTCCGGACATAGGTTATTTATCAAGTTTATGTGTACGTATAATAATTATATAATATAGTTATAGATGTCTATCACCAGCGGTGACTATTCGGAGGACTAGAGGAACAATGTTGTATTTCCAAGTGTACATTGCACGGTGTGGCTGTATTACTAATGACTGCAGTTTTAATTTCTTATATTATTAAATATTTAAAATTGCTGGTTATTTTATTTTGAATTTTTTCTAGTAGGCCAGTCCTAGTTAATAATATGTGATACAAAAACCTCATTATTAGCTGTAAAAATATCGATATATACCACCTGAGAAAGTACAATGTGTAGTATAATGTGAATACCAAAATACTAGCAAATAGGTAGATAACAAATAAAGTTGGTATTATTCACGATACTTGTGAAGTCTCATCACTTGTATCGGCTTAATTGGATTAGTTCGCAAGATACAGTGCGCTATAACATTATTCCGTCGGCAAAGTTCTACTAAGTTCGAATGCGCCGGGCAGGCCTGCACTGATTATTGGAGTATGCTATTTGTAGGACGAGTTGTAAAACGAGTAAGTTAAATAATTTAACAATTTAAGTGTTCAACTTCTCCGTCGCTGTTTAGTATCATTACACACCTATCAAATTGAAATTTGAAAAACTAAGCCCAAAAGTAGTATAAATATTATAGATATGAAATTTCTGTTCTGAATATGGATACGGATACATGCATAATATTTAAACCGTTTCGGATAATTTCGGTTACGGATATTAGAAGATAAAAGATTTGTAAAAAAAATATAATATATTTACAAGGTAACAGTTTGACTTTCTAGGTATTATTTGGAATAAATGTTGGCAATCCTCACCACGCTAGTGCCGTGGCGCCCTCTAATAACTTGTACCTATCAAATCTACACCAATAAGCAATGTCAGCCAATAAGCGAGTACTTCCCCCACCAAAGAAAAGTGAGGATCAAAATTACATTGCGCGCGCTAGCGCATTGTTAGGTGAACAAGCGTTCAGAACAGACAGTGATTTCTTTGACCTGTGTGAGTGACCTTTGATCGTACAAAGTAATGTTTATTTAACAATGAGATAAAAGTGTGATTAAGTATAGTGGTTTATTATATGATAAGTTAATATAAAAAACTTAAAAATTTAACAATATAAAGATGAAAGCGATGCGGCAAGTGTATTGGCTTAGACACCGAAAAACTGTCATAACGTGTTCCACTTAGACTTTATCCTATTCGGAATTATTCGAAACATATTTCGAGAAACAGTTTTTAACTATAAAATATTGACCTGTTTTAAATTATTTTTCAATTTATATTTCAGTTTTAAATTACTCGAATGCCATAATGGTATACAACTATTTAGTTAGTGAAGGCATTTGTACCCCAGAAATGTTGACTGCTATGATTATATACCAGTACATAATCTTAATTTACGAGTGACTTGAAGAGTTCATAAACGACTATTGTACACTCATTAACTCTTCAGAAAGAGGTCTGTGGCCAACGACCGAATCCGTACTACATACTAAAATAGGTTAGTTTTGTTGCTGATGTACTAAATGTAAATGGACGTCACTAATTGTATCCAACAAGCTTATAGAACCGCTGACACGTTAGCGCGCCGTTAATACGTTATGGCGTCACGGATCGCTGCCGGGTTTCGATGCATCGGCGCGTTATTTCCTTTCCACCGCCATAATATATCTATCTCTGCACTTCATTATTTTATATAGGTTATTAGGGATAGGCCCGCAGGTCTTTTATCATTTGTCAATGAAATACTTAATAATTAGTTGATAGGCTGCGAGTTGTAAAATATTCTTAGCAGTTTCGAGCTTCATAGGGTGCGTTGATTGCTTGATTGTTACTGTAAGATAAAAGAAGTCTCACGGTGTTGAAAAAATTAAGACATTTACATTATGTGAGATGGTTACGTGCAGAAAGGTTGTTGCTAAAACTTTCAGCCTTTTATATATATATATATAGAGAGTATTATATAAATAAGTGAAAATTCAGCATAAAACTCATGTTAACGGTGTTTTGAAAATATGTACAAAAAGTGTATTAAAAGGTAAACTCGACTCGCATATAACTCGCATGTTCCTTAAGTAAAAAACCATCGGAGACATTCACAAACAACAACAAATCCTTTAAGCAAGAACGTCGACGCTCGAGCTTTCTTTATGAAAGATATCTTAGTTTAAAATGTTGCTTTTTATTTTGTCCCGCATAATCTTTTGTTTGGTAACAGAACAGTCTTCCTTGATTTGATTCTGAACAGACCCGCTTGTTTGTAGTTCTTGCCGTAGTTCACTCTTTGTGTTCGTAACTTCGTGGCACTAGTTAAACATGGCACAATTGTAATTCTTTTGAGTAGTTTGTGAATTCGATGAACTATAGTTTTTTACGTTCTTTTAATGTAGAAGACTAAGAAAGAGACAACACTTAACAGTTTAAATACACTTAGGAATTTGAAGTGAAGTCACTATTTTTATATTAAAAGAGTCACCTTCAGGTGACCCATCTGTTAGTATGCTGGCTTACCACTGCCCATTAATGTCTGTATCACCTGAAGCGAAGTTAAATAAAAGATAGAAAGCGAAAAAGCAGTGAACAAACTTGTTTACAAAACCAAACGAAATATGAGAGATGGAAACAACCTAAAACGTTAACTGATCTCTTTTCAAGGGTAGAGCCTAATGTGAGAGTATGGGTTGTGATGACGATGATTTTACAACCATCAACATATTAATATAATCGATATAACCGTCAACGATTTTATTCCTTGGCATATTAATAATTCAATGACTGATTTCGTTATGGTAGTAAAAGATTAAAATAGTTTGGATAAATTAAATTATTAACAGCAATAATGCATTGGTGATCCATTTTTGGGGTTGTAGCTGAGTGAATAATTTATGGTGAGGCGACATTTGCCAATTTTACTATTAACGAAACGACGGTGATACGATAATACAATTACTTAATTAACTAGGACTTACATAAATAACCTTTCATTCATTCATTAGCCTTTGGAAGTAATCTATTAGACATATGCATGCTCCAACAACTGCTATTCCGATCGGTTTTCAGCGTATTCAATACATATTCTTCAGCTTGTCAGTCCACCTTGGAAAGGGGCATTCAATGCTCCTTTGACCATGGCGTGATCGCCTTTCGTGAACATACCATCCCATTGATAATGAGTCCTTCGTATTATTTGGCTAATTAATTACCACTTCAGCTGGTAAATTCTGCTGGCGTTGTCAGTTATTCATCGAATATGGATTTTCAAACCATTGAACAGCAACAATAATTCTTTGGTATATTCTTTGGTAAAAAATACATTAATCTTTGGTATTGGTGTTTCATTTGTCACATACTTAAATAAATGAATCCATTTAACCGTTTTTATAGGTTTTCCGTATATTCGATGAAAACACAGAATTTATAGGATCATTTGCGTATCTGTTTGTATGTATGTCTATCTTTTATTTCTGCAAATATAGCATGATTGGCCGAAAAAAGTTGAAATGTGATACATTTATTAAATTTGTGTCCGAATAGCAGCCGTATATGATAATTAAACTAATTTTGATTTTACGGGTCAACTTTAAAATACTAATTTAAGAAGTCAAGTGCATCAACTGACCTACTAAAACAAAATAATTCGTTATGAGAGAAAAATAAATGAAATGGAAAATATTTTAAAACCTTTACTTCACAGGACGCAACCACACGCAAGTCCTTTTTAGATTTTTATTTATTTTTCAACAACATATTTCTAAAAACATGAAATTTTCAACACAATCCGTGGTAAATTTTCAATTTGATAATTAATATAGAATGTATTTAATATATCGCACAGGGAAAATCGGAGCGATTTATAAAGTTACTTCTGTATGTGGAAAAAATGTGTTGAAGGTTGGATTGAATACAGTAAGTTACTAATTTTAAGGAAAAATTGAACTATATGAATCCATGAATCAATATACATGTTGCAGATTCTATCGCTTCCATAATGTCGCGATATGCAGAAATGTCACTATAACGTTAAACCAATTTTGTATCAGAAGTCGTACAGTTTGAGTTGATTATTTCCATAGAATAAAAAACCTACTAAAAGAGAATATTATTATTACTACGTTTTAAATAATGATTTACTATAATTCGACAAGACATTTATATTGTGTTGAATTTGACCTCCATTAAAACACTTGGATGTTAACTGATTACTAACAGAATCCCAAACGACTATACGATATATATATAAACTAAATACCCATTTTATTTTATGTTAGTCTCGCAGCAACGTTTTCATTTTAATACAGTCAAGTAACCAAACAAACGAAAACGACTAAATCATACTCAAAATGTACAGGTCATGCTAGATGCCATTTCTATCTGATATAATCACTGTGGGCACGTCATCCCACCGTAACCTGAATAATTCGGTTGTTCTCAATAGCCTATTTCGGTTATTATACTCGCGGATAACGATCCGATACGAATGAGTACTGAAATATCTTTATATTGAATATGTAAAATAAAAAAATTAACATATGTTTCAGTAATTAATATTTCCTATTGCTTACATTAATGTTAACTAATTTAAGAGCTCTCATAAATATTTATAGGGAGAAAACTAAAATATAGGTATAAAATTTTGGACTTCCTGCAGCTATTTGTAATGTCGACGATAAAATATTTAAAATCTTTGTAATAAGCTTTCAAATGATATAAAAAGAGCTCAAAAAAATGAGTTTGCAAAAAAAAAAATGTTTTTGATCTAAAAACTTAACGAAACGAACTGGCTCTCAAGCCCCCAACCGGAATACGACGAGTCCGTTTGGCGGCTGACTCAAGCGGAGGGTGGTAGCTAGCCAGGCAGGCTTCACGGAATGATAATAATAACAGTAATAAAATTAATGACTTAATGTAATATTGGTAATATACTCCTTACGCGAAACCCTCCCACCAAGCAGGCCGGCTTCTGTCGCCTCTTACAACATTCCGTTCTGCCAGCTTGGGCTTGGGTCGGTATTCTAGGCCGTCCCAATAGGGTCATAACTTCATCATAAAATGTTAGTTTATTGTACCTATTCGATAGAAATAATACATTGTCTCATGTACGTCGGTAGAGAAGGTATTCGTCATCTGGTCAGTAGGTGGAGGGGGTACTTGTCAAGCGGGAAGTCTTATGACGAACAAGGTAAGTTTTATGATTGGCAAGGTAACGATCGGGCTTGAGGGTGCCCGTGTAGCTCTATGCTCTAGTGAACCCGTAAGTGATAGTTCCTGATAACCCTATATGTGAGTATCATAGGGACCAGCGGATCTTACAATTACGTTATCATTACTTTTACTACCATTTTTTTGGTGACGTGACGGTAAGTGGCCAGCGCCGTCCATATACATGTGTAGGAACCGATAAATCACGCCGCTTTTATCGTCTTGAAAAGATAAGAGTAATCATTCAAGAGAAGAAACCTTGACACGAAATAACTAAACGAAATGAATAATAATTATTATAGTTTTTGAAGGATAAAAACGTTAAACGTTAAATTTAAGTAATTGGAAATTATTCAGAGCGTCACCTTATAGTTATTGATCTATTTAAAATATACTTTTTCCATTGCTATACATATATATAAGCGTATTTATCCGTTTTACGCTAATCAAGATTGACATCTACCATCCCCACCTCAAAAACGGTCTAAGAGATTTGTCTCGTACATCAGCGGTTGCGGTTTTTAATTATAAGACAAATTCCAAGCGTGTTTCTATTTATTTCATGACATGGAAAGATGCTGATTGCCGAGACACATTAATAAAAAGACGCATGCATAGTCCTTCCAATCAATCAAACCAAAAACAAAATAGTTGTTGCCGCATGTCAAAACATGCCATTTATATTCGACATGTAACATGCAACTCCCTTACCATATCTTCCCCCATAAGACTGGGACTTTTGATGTGTCACCCGCAACCCTCAGCCCAGTGTCAATGTTATTGATGTGCAGCGGAATTGGAAAGCTGCGCACTTATCTTAGATATAGATACCGAGGCAATTTATAAAGCGAGGAACCCTCCGTTTAGTTGGTTCTTGACAGCCGAAGCATCGGAGTATTTCCTCTTGCATGAGTATAAACAGTAGTGTGCTTAAAAATGTTATTGAACAGTTTAATATTTTTTTTACTTTTAACAAATCCCAAGCGCGGGCTTGAATGCGGGGCCTCACTTGCATTTGTGGTTTTGAAGAAGAGCATTTTTGAAAAATTCGGTCTCGATGCGCTTCAGGAATCTTTTACAATTAAGCTCGTTTCACAGTCCGTGCTGGTCGCTAAAACGATTATATCAAACCGTCGATGATTGCCAGTTGCAAAATCGATGCCTATGATACTTTATTATTCAACGAGTGGTGCGCGAAGGTGGAAGAAGATGGAAGGTGCCGTTACAATGTCAAACACGGAGAAGGAGTATATCGTTTTACTAAAGTTCTAGCCCGAATGGACCACATCGCAAATCTTTATTGTGATGTTATATTGTACCTAACTAAGTAGTTAAATGGTTGTTAGTACAGTTTTAATTGATATTAATAAATGTTTAAACGTTTACACTATCACCCGCCGCACTAGAATTCCGTGTTACGAGTGGCATGGGCAAACACAAAAATGACATTACAGACACCCATGACCGCAGAACAAACATTCATTTGTGACACAAATGTCTGCCCCGGCTGGAAACCGAACCCGGGATCACTCTCTCCGCTATATTATTTATATTGATATTATAAAGAGAAAATATGAATTTTTAGAGTTTGTGTATATGCGGAAAATAATTTCCGAAATCCCTTTTTTTGAAAAATTCTTTTACCATTTGAAAAGTACATTACTTCGGATAACTAACTGCTTTGTAAATTAATGTAATGTAAATTTTTCAAACCAAACGAAGTCGGGGCGTACCAACACCAGTCCCTAATACTTAACAATTAATTTTAGCAAAGTTACACCTTCTATTAATTAACCCGATGATTATAAATGTTATTTAAACAATAATACGTAGCAACGAATATTGTAGTAACTAGAGTCCATCGTATGTACAGAATCTATGTATAAACAGGTAAGAATAAATTCAGTATCTTTTTAACAGACTTCAAAAGGAGGAGATTCTTAATTCCTTGGTATATTTTTACGTAGGTTCCTAAAATTCCGTCATTTTGGAAAATTCCTCTTTTGTTTCAGAGGGTATTATACTTCCTGATGTTACACTTACATTTCAAGAAAACTTACCACCCCTAAGGGTGAAAAGGGGATATGAAATCAAAAAACTCACCTTATTCAAATCTAAGTCGATTATGTTTTGTTAAAAACATTGTTATGTTTATAGCTAATGACCAGGTTTAGCTAAGAAAGATTTGGTAGCGGAACGTTATTTGGCGATTATGATTAAATTTCGACCATTAGGCGAACTTTAGTTGGTCTAAAATCGTTTTTACTATTTGATCTTGTATTGCTTGTCGTGTGACCAAGTTATAATGTTATGCGAAAAGTAGATTGTTTTTCTATAAAAGTAGATAGTATTCCCGACGTCACCTCGCTATTGTACTTTTGATTCGTCGCCTTCAACCAGCTGTCAATGATATTGATGTGTAGCGAAATTGGAAAATTTGACACACTTACATATAGTTATATCTAGTTGTCGATATTGAGGCAATTTATAGGGCCGGCGATCTGTCCTTTTTTATTCTTAAACGCAAGACGCATACGATGATATTTTTTTATGTAGGATATGTTGTGGTAACAGTTGAATATGTTTTTTTGTGTATAGATGTTTTTTGTGTAAATTATTTTCTAAATACTTATCACAAGTTTTATAGCACTATCGGGCTTAAATTAATGTATAAATTACATTAACTTTACTGTGTCTATTAATCAAGTTTATAATACTTAAGAAAAGGCATTTTGTAAGTGCCGTACACCTATCAAAAATGTGGACCCTTTATTAGTTCTTATTTGGAACACATAGTACATATATGTAGTTATATCTAGTTGTCGATATTGAGGCAATTTATAGGGCCGGCGATCTGTCCTTTTTTATTCTTAAACGCAAGAC
>DWPT01000650.1:0-22448 GCA_018251895.1 Agathymus mariae mariae
CGGGTACGAATCACACTTTTAGCGTTCAACCATCTATAGGTTTCTTAAGAGTTACGTACACTCCACCCGGTTCAACAAGAAAGTATTTGCAACATTATTCCCACACTGGTGAACTGTTGCAAACGGTCTTTCCCGGTGATGGTGCTCGAGTAATTTACCGTTACTTTACTACAAACAAGGTTTCAGAAGTGGTACATGGGGACGGACAGACACAAATACATTATTCCGAAACTAGTGGTTTGCCGTCGGAAATATTACATGTTGATCGTGAGGTAGACTATCGCTGGGAATCGACGTATGTTGGCGGATTACTTATGGAAGAAAGGCTCGACTATGGCGCTAAAACTGGATTAAGTAATGCAAAAATAATTTATGAATACGACAACAACTATAGAACAACGGCTGTTCAAGGGCGTATCGGTGGCCAGACACTGATTCCACACCACATTGTATACAATACCAAAACAGGCGCTCCAGAAATATTAGGTCAATTTACTGTGTCAAAACAGAAATGGAATGAAACTTCAGTGTACGATGGAATCGCAATGTTTTCGAGAGCTTTTAATGAGCAGTTCTTAGAAAAAGAGATTAGTGTAAATATTCATCGAATGGAAGTATTTCGAATGGAGTTCATTTACGATAAACATGGTAGAATATCTCAAACTCGAACCCATACACGAAACGTTGGTGTTAACACTTATACTAACGTCAAGAATTACACTTGGGATTGTGATGGCCAACTGACCGGTCTCGAAGCTCAAGAGCCTTGGGGTTTTAGGTACGATGACAACGGTAATATGCTTTCGTTAACGTACAGAGGGAATACTATTCCAATGGAATATAATGATATGGATCGTATTATAAAGTTCGGTGAAGGTCAATATCGATACGACAGCCGTGGGCTTGTTTCTCAAAATGCAAGAGAGGAAAGATTTCAGTACAATTCAAAAGGACTATTAATAAGAGCAACTAAACGTGGCCGATTTGATGTACGCTACTATTATGACCATATGGACAGGTTTGTGTTACAAATTATTTACCAACATGTTTATGTTCAATAAAATAATAACTGGTCATATTATTCTAATTCTAAATTTTATCATTGCAGACTTTCTACGAGGAAAGATAATTTTGGAAACGTAACTCAATTCTTTTACACAAATAAAGAAAAACCGCATGAAGTCAGTCACATTTATTCACCTCGTGAAAATAGGTTCATGACATTGGTATATGACGACAGAGGACATTTAATCTACACACAGGTAAATAATAATTCGTGATATTACCAAGTAATATTTCTCATGTAATTTAATTAAATTTTGACATGCGTTAAATCATATATTTGTTTTAAATTCCGAAAAGGCACGACCAATCATCGACGTACGACAGTAATTAGAAGACAGCAATGTTTACGGCTCCACCAATTTGCACTGGTGCAGCATGATGGAGGCATCTCTTTAGAACCCCTCGTTAATTATGATAAGACTCGTGCCTTGCAATAAGCGGCTAATGTTAAAAACTAAATAATATATAATTAGGGTTAATCTAAAACTATTCAGTATGACAATGGTGATTCGTATCACTTATTTTCTCAGGTTGCACGACACAAGTACTATATAGCAACAGATCAATGTGGGACCCCTGTTATGATATTCAATCAGTATGGAGAAGGTATTCGTGAAATAATGAGATCACCATACGGACATATAGTTTATGATTCAAACCCATACCTATATCTCCCAGTAGACTTCTGTGGAGGACTACTGGATCAAGTTACGTCTTTAGTACATATGGCGAATGGAAAAGTGTATGATCCTCTGATAGGACAATGGATGTCACCGCTGTGGGAAAATCTAATAGAAAGAATTCATACCCCCACTCAGTTACACTTATATCGATTTAATGGAAATGATCCAATTAATGTCAGGCCACAGTACAAGAAACCTACAGGTATGTTGTACTTTCAAATTTGTTCTTTAAATTAAGCAATTCATTTTATGTTGGGTGCAAAATATACGAAATATATTTTAACTAGCCTTAGAAATATCAACCAGAGACTGTTAAAAAATGAATTTTATTATTTTAAACAATGAAATATTCTAAATCTGAAAAACAAAATTGCCTAAATTATCAATTAATCAATATTGTAGTAGAAAACAAACTAAAATATTCTAATGTCCACATGACTTGGAAATCACCTCACATCAAACCAAATAGAGCTGTATGATCTGACGCGAAAATTTTAATGTTTGTCTTAATTTTTTCAGATCATTTAACGTGGTTGAAGCTACTCGGCTACGATACCAAAAGTTTGGCGCCGCAACTGTATCCGGACGAGCTGCCTGGTGGCTCAATACTGCCCAGTATTCCACAAGGACGACCGGTGTGGGGATCTGCTCCCACCGAGGACGATCCCAACCTGCCGTCGGCTATGTCTCTACTGCCCAGTGTTACAATCGAATCCGGATTCCTCTCCCATATGTCAAATAAAAGAATAGCAGATTTCCGAAGTCTCTCCATTCCTGCAATGTCTGCGCTGAAAACGGATGCCCTGAATCTTGCACCGAAACGAATAGGCGCCGACTCAGAACCTCCATTCGGAAGAGGCATTCTCGTCTCGAGAAACTCGCGCGGTCGTGCAGTAGTTACCGCTGTACCTTCTGCGAACGCCATATACCGGGACGTCTACACTTCGGTGTTCAACCGCTCTCACCTGCTGCCGTTCTCCTTCATCGTGCACGGAGATCAACAAGACGTGTTCTACTTCGTGAAGGAGGACACATGGCGGGCCGCGGATGACAAGCAGCAACTGAAGCGGATGCAGGGCAAACTGAATGTGACCTTCCACGAGGTAGCGGAAGGCGGTCGCTCGTACGCGGACGTGAAGATCCACGGACGAACGAGCATAGTCAATCTACGGTACGGTACCAGTGCGGAGAGGGAGAAGCAGCGCTTATTGCACCACGCGCGTGCAACGGCGATAAGGAAGGCGTGGCACCGCGAGCGAGAAGCGCTTCGCAGCGGGATGGGCGGCTCGCTAGAATGGTCGGCGGCGGAGTTAGACGAAATTCAGAAGGCGGGATCTGCGGCAGGCTATGAAGGCGAATACGTCCACGACGTGGCGCGCTACCCTGAACTGGCCGAGGACCCGTACAACGTACGCTTTGTGAAACGACGATCAGAGCGCGCCGAGCGCCGCCGCCGGAAGCGCGCCTGCCACGCCCCCTGGTGGCTCGCCCGGGACGATCTCTGCTAGTGAAACGCCGCCATCCATATGCCAAATCGTGTGAATGTAATCGATGTGTGTGAACGACGACGGACGACCGCGTGTGTGTTTGTGAAATATATTTTGTAAATAGTTTCTATTAAATGTTAATTGTTGATGTATGTATGTACGGTAGACGCGAATCCCTATCGCTGTGTAAATATTAAATTTTAATTTGCAGGGAGAGAATGGACCTTTTGAGAGGACTGATATTAAAATAAATGTAATGTATGTATAAATAAGACGATCTATGTGAATATGAAATTATTTATACTTATTTATCGGTAAAAAGCTTCGATTGTGTCCAATGTTCTTATAAAATTTAGATGAAGACTATTTGAAAGAAATAATAAAAAAGCATACTTTTTTAACCAAACTTCTGTCGTTTTAAATTGTCCCCTGTAGCGACCGCAGTAATCGTATTATTATAACATTTTAATAGCCAATGTTTGTAGATGATCACATAAATTGGTTCTAAAACACATTTGAACCCAACACGTTTTATTTGTGAATAATTAAATAAATTCAATGCTAGCACACACGCTACGATTGTACTACGGATAGCCATCTGAATTCGATCGTTCGACTGCGAAGCAGACGTCAGAGGGCATTATCTTAAAGAACTTTATGGAGATTAATGATAAATTATGTTGTGTAAAAGTTATTTATTTATGTTCGAAACGTCAATCTCTGAACAACTTATTCAGGTTAATCTTTACAATATCAATTTATACACAAATCCATGTCAACGCATTAATATAAATTTTATAATACAACTCTATGTAATAAGCGTCAAATCGCCCATCACAACTCACTTACAATATGTACACATTCATTAATCTAAATACGACAAACGAAAAATAGTTGACACTGGAAACTTTATACAACCGTCGGACTAATCAAATTGGGTTACTCGTATAAAAATCTCCATTAAAAAATATACACAATATACCTTATAATAGACATTTACATTCGGATAAAGTTCTGAATTTATTTTACAAAATCCTCTACATATTGAGCTACACGTCACAATCGAATGAGATCAACAATTCGCACATGTACCCGACTACGTCCACCCGACGCCGTCGGCAGCGAGACGTTGACGCGCGCGAAATGCTCCGACCGTGCCTACACTGAATACGGTGTACAACAAAATCGAATAACTAACCTATTATAGAATGTCTATATGAACACATCTCTGTTAAACTATTTACAGCAACGAATCGTAAAGCATTCGCCGGTTATACGGTTACTTTGTTAATCAATGTACTTCACGTGCGATATCGTATTGGCAGAGCGTTATTGCATATTTACTCTATGTACAATCATAACAAGAACATTGTGCGCGAGAGTCTAGTATTTACGAATTTCAAAGGCTTACGGTATCGCCAACAATAGATACAACAGCTGGGGAAAACGGTACCTCTTACGACTAATAGGAAAACACCAGAAAAGTTGCAATTTCACGGAATAAATACAAACAGACATGTGTTTTATATAAACAACAACAAACATGCAATATTTAACGCACAAAATATAACGCCGAAAACAATTATGTATTACCTGTTAAAATCATACGACAGGCTAACGAATAAGTTATCATTGTGAGCGACTATTCAATAGTGATGATTTTCGTAATATCTTAAAATTAATAATACGACCAATACGTATAACTACGTATAAAATAAGGCAATTCGTTATAACAATTATATCAACCTCTTTATTATTGCCTTCAAATTATTAATTGAGATAGCAAACAGACACGAAATATTGTTTTTAAAAGCAACTCGCGATCTTTCCCTGACATTTTTAACCGACTTCAATTGAGGTTCTCAATTCGTTTGTATATTTTGTACTGCAATGTCCAACTTTAAATAAAATACTAACTTTCGACTCCCGACGCTGTCATGTGCGGCTCAATACCATGTGCCGTTTCCATGGCAACTGTATCAGAGTCGGCGTGGTTTGAATACACGATCAAATGAGGCAGAAAGGTACACTAAACACGGTAAGGCAGCTAATATACAATAACAGGCAAGCTAATGGACAAATACCTTTCAAAACCGGGTTTGACCTTGTACAAGTTTTGCGCCCGCGTCGTTTCCAACAACTTTGAATAATAGGTATTTTTTTAATTCCTCACATACAGTACCGCCAAGTAACGTAAGCTATAGCTGGAAGCGTAGCGCCAAACTGAGGAAATTTACGGTGCGTCGCTTCCCATATAACATGCAAAGGCGATTTTAGGAAAACTCTAAATGAACCAACGGCTCGCGTCATAACAGAAATTAACAATGAATTGATATGTCGTTGGTAATTTGAAAACTAAAAAACATTGCATGCGTAACGTATCGTATCTTCCGTAGATGTGGCGCTACCCCAGTTAATACGCCGTGTCGCTAGGTCGCTAGGTCGCTAGGTCGAGCAAACAGTCGCCGCGAGCAATCAGACGCATTAACGAACGACACACTTGCGCCCGCGTCGTGTTCAGTGAAAAATAACAATTTTTATTATAACTCCTTCACAGTGTTCGACAAGTAATAAAAGCTACGGCTGTAAGGATTGTTACGCACTGTCGCTTCATTGATCGGCCACTCGCATTGACCAATCAAAATGCTACTTCCGCGTCGAATGTATATTGCTTACTAAGCCAAGAACCAGGCTTTCGACAAAAATAATATTATTATAAATTGATTGTGAAAAAAAACTATTCTGTACAAGAAATATTATATTAGTCAGTCGTTTGTTCCCTAGCTTTGGTCGCTCCGGTCGCAGGCGACCAATCGACGGTGCATAACATCTGAGTTCTCATTAGAGCATTATCATTGCAGTATTGCATTTTTATTTTCGTTGTTTGTCTGTCTGAGGAAGGAAAAACGTTGAATGCATTTTGATACAAACAATTATAACCATATTTCTGTGGGATCGGACAAATTTGTACTAGCAAATAACATTCCTTGCTTGTATATCTTTCGGAAAACTTAATCGTAAAATAATATTATTAGGTAAAAGCCAAATAAGTTTAAAAGGCAATATGGCGAAGTTGCAGAAAAAAACGAATATTTTATAATTAACTAAAATCATTTCGATATATTCTGAGAGCTAAAAAAAACTTTACCGATTTCACTTTGTACCCCTAACAGTGATCTACCGTCATAGCTTTACTTACTTGTCAGGAAATTCTCGACTTCGTACCTAATATTGATATCTTTGAAATAAAATAAAGCCAATTTCGATTACTTGAAATAATATGGTCGAATCTACATGTAACAAATTAAACATTTAAATATATTACATTTTATTCATATCTACCTTATCAGTTAGATATTTACCACATCGAATGCCGAAACATATTACTAAATTAATTGAATAACAAAACAAGTCGTATGCATGTAACTTTCAGATGAACACAAATTAATAAAACTATTAAAACCATTTTATTACAAGTGCTCAATTTTATAACCTTACAGATTAATACTGACTATGTGAATGTATAAAAAATATTGTATCTGTCATGGATTTGTAAGGACCCTATTAACGATCATTCGTTCAAATATTCAACTAATCGATTCCACTCGCGGCGCCGTTCGATCCTCGCCCCGGACGTCAACAAGCATCGAGACCTAATTTAACTATGTATTTTGTCAACAACATACTTATATACACACGTCGAACAAATCTAACAACAAATAAAATCTTTATTATGTATAATATTGAGATATAGTATATAACATATTCATCATATTATTTCATCGGTATGTATAACTCTTAAAATTTAGTCACGTCACATGTCATGATCCAAATATGCTAAATGTCAGTTTCACAACACAATTGAAATTCAATAATTTTACACACATTTGTGACTTTCAGGTATAATAATTATGTACATAATATTATCATGATTGAAAAAATATTATTGGCAAATATATAAAAAATATTGCATGAAATACATGATTGAAAGCAACAAGAGTTCATAGTTATTAAAATAAATATTCTTTTATATTATATCTAGGATGGTTGAATAACATGTACATTGAACTTTTCAGTCTAAGTAGAGTAATCGTTCGTATGTATCACCGCGTATACCAGTTCGTGCGGAACCTGTATATCGGGTAGAGTCCGTCGCGGTCAGGTTAATACAATCACAACATTTCCCTAGAAGCGCATATTGCACACGTCCAGGGTCGACTATAATACATCTTAAGCTATTTAAGAATACTATGTACAGTTTATTTGCTACCCGGCAGTGATCTAATCTTGCGGTAGATACTATGAACTATCGGGATTCGATTTCCGTCGTACCTGCTGCGGTGTGATCGTCTGCGTTTGAGGTTGTGTGATGTATTGGGCGGCACCTGGAAAATGGACGACCACAACATGATCACAAGCTGCCAGCGCTGCAATAACGTTCGAAGTAATACTTTATTATAGTCTTTGTGAACAAGTTTCAACTTAATATAAGCATATTCGCTAATGAGTTACAATAAAATGACGGGACATTTTGATTCCCAGGCGGCACGTAAAGCTAATTAAACTTGTTTAACAAAATTTAGCATAACTAATGGCAGTAAGATTTTTTACTATCGATCCTCTTATTCGATTCTGTTATTAGCGTTTATCAGCTTGCTAGTGAACCGCGGAATCGGTATGTCATGGTATCCGTCAAACATTTATTCTATGTGGCTTTCTCATAGCGTCTGTAAAAAAAATTGAACAGGCCAAAAAATAATTCGTACTTCAGCCTGCCTCGCCACAGACATTTACCATCGAACCCCGCGATCGTTCAGCGTACCTGCGGTAACAGTAGCGGGCGACGCGAGCTGGACGTGGTGGGTGGGAGTTTGGTGCGCGGGGGACGCGTGCGGCGGGGTGTGCGGCGGCGGGGGGCGCGCGGCCGGCCGCGGGAGTCGCGCGGGTCGCGGCGCGCGCACCACCTGCACGCCCCCCACGCCCACCCCCCGCGCGCCCTTCACGCCGCCGGACATCAGCTGCGCTGCGGACACAACGCGCGCCGCTAAACACGAGTACACGCAAACGCTTGTAAACACACGGTGCTAAATTTATTTCAACTCTACCATTATAAGCAGAATAACCATTACGCAAAATATTCATGCATGAAGCGACTAAGATAATAATTTAATGGTTGTTCCCAAATACAAACTATTGTGTATAAAATAAAGACGTAATGGATACATACAACTTTTTATAGTTATTCTGTGTAATCTAGAGCAATCGTGTAAACAAACATGACTGACCGACAGTGATGCTAGATTGTCTAGGCATTAAGGCAGTGCTGTGAATATAGCCTTTTTTTACTGTGAAGTAAAATGTATAATTAAAATATATATATAAAATCAACATCAACAAGTGGGAAACTGTTTGGTGAAATAAATATAAAACACAAAATCCATGAGCCAGTCCATGTGTCTCTAACTGAAATAATATTCGTTTATTAGAATACATTTTTCTATCACTCGTCATCACTATGGAATGTTTCACTGGTGCAAATAATGACGTATGGCTGTAGTATAACGTCTACGGAGCATTTCATTTTTGACGCTCGATCATTTCGCCCAATGTAATGCTTCGATTCTCGCCAACGCTTCTTTCAGTAGTATTCTAATATACACTTAGAATAATTTATTCTTAAGAAATATGACTTTAATTAAATGTTTTTGTTCAAACTAACTATGTTCTAATGAGTTCAATCGGATCAAACTAGCAGTGATTTATTTTTACTTTTTTTGTATAAGTAGATTAATCATCTTTAAGCAACAATTGAGCATAAAGTATGAAAAGCAGCAACTTTTCAAAAACAATATACAGTTCCAGGAGAAAAATATATATATATAGTGATAGTTTCACATTTAACAGTTTTCTGTCATCCAAATATTTGATTGAAAATACATATTTAAAACTGTTATTTCTTGTGGGTTCATTAAAATGTAAATAAGATCATTAAGTAAGTAAGTAATTGTGATAAATGGGTTTGTTTACATGATTGCCGGACTGTTGAAATGACGTATAGATATACATATGATACGTATTTTGTATAAAGATGAGAGTAACACTAGAAATACAATGAGGATGAGCATTTGTACTGTGGCAAGATGCTAATTAGAGACGCTTTAGCAGTATATAAAAAAGAGTAGGATCATTGGTTGCAGCGCGTTATCTTAAGTTGGTGTTGATGATACGATCCGTCGCTACGATATTAACGTCAACCAAGCCAAATTGTACGGTATTGTTGTACGGAACCACTTTTGCGGTTTGCCTGTGGTTGGCCACAACCACAACTAATTCGAACCTTTACTAGGTACCTTAAAGCAGACTACTGATTCCCGTAACAAACGAATCAGGATGAAAAACGCTGACAAATAAGCCGTTTAATATCAACCATGGGGTGTGCGGGGCTCCGGTCGACTTTAAACTCGAGCCGACTTCCCCTGCTCGTGGTTCCACCTTTTGAACAACAATGGAGTTCGCTGGCCTGTGTTACTCCATTTAATCCTAATTGCCAACAAGTTTCAACTGCGCTTAAAGACATTTATTTTCTCAAAATGATTTACATATTCACTTATCGAGAAATACAAAATTATTATTTCTTAGTAATTGTTATCGACGCGCAGGCCTCACTCGTATCACAACACTGGCAAACCGCAATATCTTCGACCGTTTATCGCTCGGACGTCGGCGTGCTCGGTGGCTATGGGTACGACTGAGAACGACGTCAAATATGTTGGTCACTGATACCTACTCCTGATACCATTACTCCTATCACTGGCCAATTAATCGATCGAAAATATTTTTTCATGTAACATTTAATTTAAAACTTTGTTCTTTAAATTATTCAATAATAATATTCCATGTAACGTGCACACGTAATGTAGTAATATAGTAACATAAATAAAATTAGTAATATGCATTCAAGCACAACTATTCAGTATTCAGTAAAAAAGGGAAATTTCAAATTCAACATTGATCATTGTTATATTATGAAATATACTATTATACTATTATATGAATAAATTATTATATAAATATATTATTGCAGTAAATATTGCTTCTACTACCTCCGTTGAACTTCAAAATATAAATTAAAATATTAGAGAATATATCCAGTAGTTCACATATACTTACCAATAGGCAGAGAGAGCACCGATGGTTGGTTAGTGAGAACCACAGAAGTGGTAGGTGGGACGGATACAAGCAAGCCGCTGGGTGCCGACACGTTCAGCGATAGAGATATAGGCGCTGATAGCCCGGGGATTTGTACTTGCACGTTCTGGAGACCCTGCAGCCCCTGCAGACCTTGTAGGGACGTCAGACTCAGACCCTGAAATTGTTAAACATTCTTCATTACATCACTTGCTTTGGACGCAGTCAGCGATCGACCCGATTCGTCCCTGCAATTGATATTATGAGTCTGATCATCTTTTAATTTGAAAACCTGAAATATATGTAACTGTAGGAAACATTGAACCAAGTAAAGGGATAACGTAAACAGGATAATGCGGTGAACACCAGGGACATCAAAACGCTAACCATTAGTTGGCTCACAGTTGCATAACGGGCTGAGAGCTAATGCCAATCTACATCAGTCATGATTTTTTGCTTGCATGAGACTTCAGACTTTTTTATTCTTGTATTCACTTAAGGCAATTGTTAACTTTTATAAAGAAATATGAAAGGACCAACACTATATAAATAATGAATTATACACTAATGTTATCCGACTAACATGTTAAATCCTACACCCTTTATATGACATTACTACACTTTATTGACCACTTACAGGCCTAACTTACTTCATTTGTACTACCCATTATGCAGTAATACGTAATAAGCATTAATAATGAGACTTATTACTTGGCTATTTTTAATATTATACCACTACTATTGATTTGTCAATAATTTATCTAAATTAATTATGTAAGGCAAATTTTTTATACTCATTGTAAGTCAATGCTTGACCACAATACCACCTGACGGTAAATAACGATGTAGCGTTATTTTGTAAAGTGCTTTAACTGAATATTCTAAAACTGTCTATTCACTCTTAACTTGAACTATATTCCAATGTCGCGATAAGCGTAATAAATGGACAGGTAAAACGCAGCGAAAGTATAGATGGCAGCCGTGCGTCGAGTAATCCGGTAGTTAAAAGATTGGGAAATCATGTAATACTTGATTTTTGGCTTTATCGTTAGGGGCTCCGTAATTCAACGTACCCCACCGTATCACATTAATCTACTAGTGCGGTTAGTGGAAGTTTTAGTAGCCGACCAAATACACAACCGTGCGAGGCCGATGCCTCAACGTACCATCCAAACCAAGGAGGCGTTTAAAAATTTACCCACCAACAACCACCCAACCAACAACTTGTTTAACTCGACCAACGACCGGTTACAAACGAAATACGCCGTCAGGCTACGAACGTTTAAATTGTATGTGTACTTACCTGCAAGTGGCATACGGGCTGCGGCTGCGGCTGCTGCTGCGGCTGCTGCTGTTGCTGTTGCGGTTGCGGTTGCGCCTGCGCAGGCGGCGCGGCGGTCGGCTCGGGCCCCATCAGCCGCTCCAACAGCGCACTCTCGCTGCTCGACACGTTCGTCGATTCATTGTCGCGGCTGTACGCCGACATCACCTGTAGACAAGCATGGCACACTGTGTGAAACTGATCTTAGAACATATACATGTAGCAGTGACATTTTTGGCAGATTCATCTATATCATTAATGACTAGCAAACTGCCTTCGCTTCGCTTCAGAAATAGTACCTGCATTTTTATAGGACTGGGTTTTTCTCGCGCTACAAATTACAAGTATCTTAATTTATAACTTTTTTTTATTTATGGACGGACTGCATGAATCAAACTTTAAGTATTAAGTGACGCTTACTGCAACACATTACTGAAAACCAGATCGAAATCTGTTAAGCCGTTTAAGATATTAGCGCGAACGCACAGACCAACAAACAAATAGAAAACAATTCTAACAACGAGTTTTTGGTTTTATGGCGTTAATAAAGACCCCTTTTCTCATATATTGTTAATAAAATTTACGTATTTATTTCGTATAGCCCATTTCCAACATAATTAAGATCAGTGGAACAGAAACACTATTACGTACCTTTATCGACACCCAATGGCCATTTGATGGATACCAATGTCTTTCAATGTCGTCGTAGTTCTCAAGTTCTTAATACTATATAATGACATTAATGTCATCTGTGTCGATAGGTTTATTAGCTCCTATAATTAACGAATCAAACTTTAAAATTTGACAGCCAAATTGATAATCACTGCTGTCAAACGAAATACGCAACATGTGAGCTGGTTATGTACGGTATTTATACCTGATGCGTGTAGGTGGGATTAGTATGCGGTGCGGTGGATGCGGGTAAGAGTCGAGCCGGCTGCAAAGCTACCGTTCTCGTCAGCAACTTGTGCTCGTCCGGTAAGGCGCCGCCCATGGAGCCGCCTGCGAGCCCGCCGCCCATCGAACCACTCAACGAGCCACCCAACCCTGGCGTGCTGTTCAATAGGTTCAGGATTGTTGCATTGCTATTGGCTGAGCTGACCGCTGCCTTTGCAGCGTTTTGACTTGCTGCAGCTGTCAAAAAACATTACATTCCATGACAAAATACATTACTCTAATACCAACCATTACCAAATATTACAAGGTACATATATTATTTTATGGCTAAGAGGACTGAGGTAGTACTGCGACAAGAAATAATAAATTAAAAGTTATTATGTTAATTATTAAGTAATAACATTAATAAATCACATTTTACTGCCGGACGACAAGGTCAAAGTGATTATGTAAAATGTCCAAAAACAATCCGACTATATTTTAAATATAACATTACCTTGTTGAAACTGTTGAGCTGAATTCATAAGACTAGTCACAAGTGCGTGGATGGCTGGATTCGTTGTCCTTGGCTTAGTTATGGTCGCTTTCTGCTGCGTTGTCGTTGTATTTGTGTATTGTATACTCTGTGCCTGTAATTATAATACAAGTAACGATAATAATATCGCCGCAGCTAGCGAGCGGACATAGCGCACTGCGCCACCGAGACTTTAGGCCATCAACTCAGTGTATATTTTCTTTTTATTAGGAATATATAAAGAGTTATGGATACAAAGTCAAAATTTTCATTGAAATTGATAAGTATGTCGATTGCAGTGGTAAATAATATTAACATCGTTCACGATAATTGAAAAATTCTATAACTTAACGGTTTAAATGCAGATCTCCCGCACGGGCACGCGATATCAAATAATGCAAGCGTGTTTAATTTTCAAATAATCTGAATTAATCATCACTTGATATGATGAATTCTCCGTGATTTTGTTTAAAGTATGTAAGGGCTTCCAATTTCCTTTTGACCAGCGTGGCGGATTATCGCTTTAACCTCCTCGTAGTGAGAGAAGACCTGAACCCAGACGCGGGACAGTGAGGGTTGTAATGTACCAGATTTAGACCAATATGACTACAAAGATCCACTTAATAAAATCGCATACCTGTGACGTGCCCGCGCTGGACATGAGTGGGTGTTGTATGTGTATGATGGCGGACTGCATCTTCTGAGGGTTGAGAGGTTGCGGTGGGTTCGTCAACTGCTGTGCGAGGAGTTGGTTCGTCGACGCCTGCGTCGAATGTATATCGTGGACCTAGTGGGAAACACATCATGGCTCACTTTACAAATTTCTGTTAAACAATAATGATAATAATAATGTTATACCTCTCCTTACAACTGTGGTCTATAGCATTCTCCATCACGCAGCACCACATCGGTGCACCAGTATCAATAAACATTATGTTAGGTTAAAAAAAAGTCTCCATAATATTTAATTTATTAAATAATAAAATAATCCCTTAACGATTTACAATCGAACCGTTCAGGTGCAGAACCGGCAGCGCCTAGGGGTCGAGTGTGACAGTTCTTTCCCTCCTGTAGCACACATTTGGTACTAGTACTAGCGACTACATTCCATCCCCGCTCCGCCCCTCTCCCGCCCTTGTCACTTACGCGATGCACCGAGTGGCATGTCACTGTCATTTGTATCTAGAACGAAGCAACGCAGCGGCGACTCGTCATGTAGCCGGAGTCTCAGGCGCCGTCATGCAACTCAAGAATGAGTAGACTTGACCATTTAATAAAGCGACTATCGTATATCTTACTTAAAATAACTGGAGCGAGATCTAACCTGAGGCGACAATCGTGGTGTGGTGGGCGAAGGTTGTTGCTTGAGCACAGTGTCCACGGCCACCGCCGCCGCCGCCGCTGCGCCAACGTTGCTCACGGCGCCAACGTTGCCGACGGCGGCCGTGTTGCCTACTGTGCCGATATTACTAGCGGCGCCCAAGTTGTTCACGGCGCCCACGTTGCCCACGGTAGCAACATTGCCCACCGCGCCGACGTTGCCCAAGACGGTCCCGACGGCAGTCACCGTACCTACGTTGCCAATGTTCCCAACGCTTCCCACTTGCTGCAGTTGCGCCTGCTGCAAAACAATTTAAATTTAAACGCATTTTGTAATAATGTAACTTCTATTATAAAACTGAATGAATAATTTCAAATAAAAACATAAATTTAAAATAGTATAAAATATGATAAGCAAATTTTGACAATTTTTTTCTTGATTTCTATATATATACCGAATTTTGTTATAAAACAAGACTATATTAATGTCGGTATATCGGTGTGTCGAGATTACTTCATAAAGATATATTTAAAAAACCTACATGGATATACAACTATGCGTAAAGTATATAATATACCATGTGAAACGCAATCTTGATTATGCTGCAACGCAGATAGATGAAGACGGTGCTTCAGATATTACTTCTTCATCAAACGAAAGAGAAACCTAAAAACGAATCTTAAATACACAACTAGAAGTGTTCGACGTGTAAAGGACTCCGCACATTATCTAGTCCAAGTCAATCTCCCCTGTTAGTGTACCACGGCCAGCTGACGTCAGATGCCTTCCGTTGGAGTTTGCTGGGGTGTATACCACACAGTTGTCTTGACATTTGTGCATCGTCTACCTGTCACACTAGCATGGTAGCTACCACCTTTCTTCTAGAATCAACGTAGAAATTATTTTTTTAGCAGTGATAGACAGCCGGTTGTTACTTAACGGGTCATCATAAAATACTATTTTTTAAAATTGACGTGTCCATACCAAGATTGGGAGCTGTCTCGCTGTTGAGTGAACATTAGAAGTGGTCGCTATTGCAGGGGTCCTGTGAAATATGTATTTTTATTAGCGAATTATTATACAGCTACGACACTTATCACATTGCATTGTTAAATATGTGTTACACATCACAGGGTGTTGTTTGTGGCTTCCCACAACGAATCATCATCGGGACGATCGTCTAGTGTAGATAACATACCGCAAAGTATTCTATATGTCGTAAACTAATTGTATTGTATTCAACAACCACCACACAGCGGTACCTGATATAAAATGTAGCAAAGATCGTAACTCAACAGTAATTTTAATGTAATAATTATGTTTCATTCGTCTTGTCATTAGTATTGTTTATATCTCTTAACCCTGTCTCTGTTAACGAGAGAAGAAACACATGGTTTTTTTTTTTTTCACACAGGTAGTTTAATTATCTGTGCATTATGATCAACCACGGCCTCTTGGATATGTAGAAACGCAACTGAAAATCGATGATGCATATTACCAGTGTATCCTAGATGAGTATCTATTAATACTTCTGCGTGCCTTGTTAAAGAACTATGTGTACGTTGGTTTGGTATCCACATAAGAAATAAAACTAAATAAAAGTTCTAGACACCCAAATGTTTGAAAAGTGATACTTACACAAGAGGTACGGTTGTAGCATGCGTCACGGTAGAGCTGCTCCCCGCTGCAGCTGACCGTTGCAACAGCAATTGTTGGTTTTGCTGCTGGAAAACAATTGAATTAATACTACCTATAATTTACACAACACTGTAGTTTACAAGTAATTAACTGTTTTTAAGAATCAACTCAATTGACGGGAAGTAAAGTTTACTTAACACTAGTTACTAACAGTGAGGTTCTAATGAGGCGGTCTCCTACATATTTTACTAGGACAACTGTCAGCACAAGTCACTGGTTCTTTCTAAGTGTAAATGGCTATTAAATAAGTATGAACCTCACATAATTCAGAACGCACCGTAGTGAGGCTGGTACCTCAAAACAAATTCGGTCGTTGAATATGATAAACATTATTAAATGCAATAATTATGTATGTCAATTTTTCATACCATTTCATTTCTCATTCCTCCCGTGAACGAAAGTCTTGGCAGCTGCCCAGGAACAATATGCTTTATTCTAACTGATTTTCTCCCTTCCTCCGTAAATATTTCGGTAAACTGCTGAATGTATTTATTTGCTTGTAACCTTGATCCTATAAAAAATAATGTAAAGATATAATGACCCATATTAATTTATCAGACTGCATCAAATGTAGAAATATTAAACTAAATGTAGACAGATTTTATTTTTAATATATTGTTTTATAATGTTAAAAATAAATTAATAGAACTTTTATCTTTAATATGGTATTTATGTGATGAAAGAGCAAATGCTTTTCAGTTGTAAGGGTCGAAAGCTCTAAGGACAATTTAGAGAAATGGCATCTCACGATCTATGCAAATAAGAGTTAATTGAAAGTTTGTTTCCGTCTAGTCCACCATATCTTTTCTGTATCTACGAAATCCATAATGCTCGCAACTGTGAGTCTTGAAATTACAAGATCTTAATGTAGGAGACTCACCTAAAGAAAATCTACACGCAGCACCATTTCTTTCCCCTTCGACATGGTCCCTATCCACATACAATTCCCCTAGGAACTCTTGGTCGGACGGCCTTTGTAATATTGAGAGTTTAATATGGAAGAAGCCAACACCGGCATGAGGAGTTGACTTCTCCGTCTCTAATATGTATTCCTCCACTAACTGTGGTTGACAATCTGGGGTAGCCCTGGGTCGTTCGTACGAGCGGGCGATCCGTAAAGGCCCAGTTACATCGTTTGGTAAGGCAAGCGGCAAAGGCTCCATCTTTGGCGGCTCGATGGGCTTGAATACCTGAAACAGAATACGAATATTATTTATGATGAGTGGTTAAAATTTAATAAATAGAAATAACATGAGTACAAATAATCTTTAATTTTTTGCAAGTCCTACTTCTACCGAATTACTAGATATTTCTGAAACCGGAGACTTTCGAGAGGCGCGGAGCGTGCGGCGGGTGGTGACGGTGGCCGGGAACGGCGTGGTGGGTGGTGCGGATACGTTTACGTTGTTTGTAGCTAACCAAGTTAATTAAGTCTTCAATAGTTATTTAGTATACAACCGAAATATAGTTAACATTAAGTGAAAGCGTCGACTAAAGGGAATTAATGCTGACGTTGAACCACTACACCTAGACTTGGTGTGTCTTACGCGTAGCGGTAGAGAGAGAGAGAGAGTCGGAAGAAAGCGCGGGCGCCGCCGCCTATTGGCTATTGGCGCATTCTTCGCGTCTTGTACATATTACCACCAATAAAATTTTTGTATACATATATGCTCTATAAGCCAGTGCTTAAGTAATCTCTTAACTCAATAATTACAAATTAATATATTTACAGAGCTTTTCTTTTGATGATTAAATTAACGTGACTTATTATTTTATATTTTTAATGTTTACATTTTTAAATATTAGATCGCCTTTAGTTTTGTATTTAAAATGAACTGAAAAGTAGTGTATAGTTTACCTCTGGAGGTTTCTTGGGATATTTAGATGTGAGTCTGGTATGAGGTACCGACTGTCGACTATTTTTCGCTCTTTGACGATGTATTAATTCTAAAAGCTCCAATCCATGAAAGTGTGTGAACTGGTCCAGTTTTCTTTTCCTATTTACTGCAACCTAAAAAAAATATTTCTATATAGATATTGATTGCGTTAAAATATTGCATGTTAGTTAGGAACACACTAATACTGTGATAGTACAGAGACAATTAGGAAGACGTAAGTATATGAATAGCAATTAATTTCGGTTATCATCGACTTTCTTCACGTTCTCCTTGATTTAGCTCCAAAACAAGGATCCTTCCCACTTCTGAGAATGTCTGGCTTTGGAAATTAACAGTATATATTATTAATATCGAATGAAAGTAATAGAAAAGCTTAGTAAAGTAATAGAATTACTGAATCATAATTATCAATACTTAAATACTACAAAACTACAGCATATTAAAAAAAAGAAATCAAGTTCTCTGTTAACGTATTAAAGAATACCTGTGAAAATTTTCTCGCTTGTCTTCGTATCCGTGGAGTATTAAATAGTCGAGGTGCCGCGTGCAGTCTAGCCGCGAGCAGACCCACCGCCGGCCGAGGCTCTAGACAAAGCGGTGGCGCAGAAGCGTGCACCAAGGCCGCTTCTAGAGCTTCCAGTGCCCCTCGTTCCTCTCCCACCCAACCACAACGCCCGCCGATGCACATCGCATCGGTTATTATACTCTAGATCGCAAAATTTTACATTAACAACGGTTAATACTTTGATTGTACAAAAAGTAGAACATGGCTTGAAAAAATCTTGTGTTCGAAGAGATGAGTTTTGTATCTCTCACATCAATACTGTTTATAAATGAGGGATTTAGTTGCAATTATTAAAATCACCAGCAATGATTAGTGACTTATGATAGGGTGATAACATGTAATGGATTATATGATAATGAAACATGCCTTATTTATAAAAATTTTGCTATTGTATGAAATAAAGTGAAGAGAGACTTATGTATCAATCATAACAGATATTTTATAACACTACAACCTCCACAGTATATTAATAAAGTTATGACTACAAAAGGTATAATTATTAATGGGAAAAGAAAACTTATTTTTATGAAACCTTAAGTACTAAATTAAATGAGTTTAATCTGTCATGAATGTATATAGTACAACTTTTAGAAAAACAGCAAGAGGGAAATAATAACAAATACCGGTGTAGCATGGAAACGCTAAATAGATAGCTAAAACTAGCTAAAATTACTACAACTAAAATACTACAACAGCTAAAATTTAATCCAGTTGTAAACTAGACTGTAATGGACAACAGCAAAACTATTTATTACATGAATACCTAAACAATTAAAAGTAACCTGAAATTAACACATACTATTAATTTATACCTAAAAATATAACATGGGATGGATTTAAGCCTCAATTATTGTAATAGAATTTATAATATTTTCAAAAAAAGAAGCTCCATATCTAATTACTAAGTAATAAAATAAAATAAATTAAAAAGATATATATTTTACTTTATTCTTAAATAAAATAGAATGAGTTTACATTAAGATTTCATGTTACACTACCCTTTTATTTGAGAGGTTTAGCATGTAAACTGCAGTATATTGAAGCAATTTCAATAGTACTATAAAAGTTACAAAATACCGTCAGAAAATAATTGTATTAATATCAACAAATCCAACACAAACAAATTGCAATTTATTTTTGATCTACTTCAAACAAAATTTTCATTGCTGGTGGTAATTCCACAACACTCACCTGGTTGGTAGGCCTCAGCAGAACATGATGTGTATCACACATAAAACTGGGATATGCCTGCCTATAATCCCTTATTTGAGCTATTATGCAACCCGAATAGAACAGGCAGGAATGCTCAGTTTCCAAAAGATCTAAAAGCACCACTGGCAATTCTTCATTGTCAATGTAACTTAACAACTCCTCCTCTTCATATGGCCACCGAGGTGTCTCTATTAAAGTCTCCTCTTGGCTCGAAGATGCCTAGTAAGGTAAGATTATATGTCACATACATTGTACCTAAGTTCGTTAGTTTTCTATTACAACAATAGTAAACAGTAACAATAGTAAAAAGGTAAGTAAACATTACTATTAAGCTCACATAAAACTTGTAGTAGTATAGTGTAGAAGTTAAGTACCATAATCAGATACAATTGTATTATTATTATGACTTACGTGATTAACATCAGGTGGGTGAAGGTATTGCATGTTCCCATTAACTTTCAGAGATAAAGAGTATCCTTTATTCCCAGGATATAAGTTTATTATCAAAGTGTTAAGATTATATATTGCTAATAATTTTTCTAATAAATATGATGTTGTCTTCAGTCCTTGCTGCAAGATATATAACATATATGAGAATGAAGAAATTGATAAAATCACCATTTGAACCCTATTCTGGCAATGTAATAACTTGCTTCAACTTTATTAGCAAAATATTTATTATCTTTATATTATATCAAAACAAATCTCTATAATGACCTATATAAACAATTATTAAATAACTTGTGGTAGTGTTAAACTATTAATAGTTGATATTTTGATATTTAAAGCATATTTTATCAGCAGTTTTACAATCAGAATCATACTGTATCAAAATTCTTAGCACAGTTGAGCATACAAGTTAAATTGTATAGTTTGTTTGTGTTAGCAAAATGTTCAGGAATGGATAAGCAGCGGAATATGCCTACAAACATTTAGTAAAGCCCTGAGACTACATGTAATGGTCTTAAATATAATCTATAAAAATTTGAACGCAGTTTTAGATAACATTGTACTCACATAATTGGTTTGTGACGATTCCTCTCTACTTAGCTCATTGTACAACTCATGGAGCTTTTTAAACAAATCAAACTTTCCTGTTGCCTTAGAACCAGTCGAACTGGCAGTATTTCGTTGAAATTTCATTCTAGAATCGTCCACAGTTTCTGCGAGATGCATTTTTTCATGAGTCCAAGTCATTTTATGGTCTGGGACACCACTGTTGAATTGAGTTATGTTTGTATTTACATGTTTAGCCCGGTTTAGTATTACCTGAAATAATAAGGTTTATATTGTTTTAAACACTTTTTAGTGCAATATTTTTGATGAACTTTATAATTTATTATGAAAAACAATTTTTTACTTACCTCTGCTTCCAATGCCGCGTGAATTAAACCATCCATAATGTCATTAATTAAAAACAAATATGTAAGTGGCAGTTATTTTCTCTAAATATATTATTTCATTTTAATAGCTTAGGCCTGAGTATTAAGTCATGATTTCTTGAAAACTAATACGCTTTATTTATGTTTCACACTGCATGACAGTAAAATAACATGTCCAATGTCCATCAACATTTTTGACAGTTCCTGGTTCTGTCGAGAATCAAGATCAGAATTTGGACAGTGTTGCCGCATTGGCACCTTTACTTTTACTAGTAAATTAAATACTTTGATACAACATAATTAGTAAAAAATGTGTAATATGGTAAAGTTTTTTAATATACATATACATAGTTTGTTCTACTTATTTTCATAATATTATTATTTCATAGTACGATAACATTGAGTAGGTACTGCTAACTAAGAATGTCATGAATATGAAATTTCGGATCCAGATAAGGATATCATTTTATGAATAATATTTTACCAGTTTCGGTTATGGTTACGGATATGAAATTACTGTAAGGTCGAGACCTTTTTTTTATGCAATTTTGAAGTTGTGTTGTATTCCATCCAAAAATTTCATGGACAGCCATATAACCCGCGTATAGACAGTCTCCAATAATCGTGGAAGGCTCAAAGCTCACTCCATTTGTTCTACTGACATATAATAGATGTCAGTGATTTGTTATGAGAGTGAGCTTTTGCAATTCAGGTATTCCCCTTGTACATGATACTTACCATCGAAAAGTCGCTATTACATCATTCTGAGTTTCGCATTGAAAGGTATAAGTTATAATTGTTTTGAAATTAAATTTTATTTAACTGTGTTTTGTTAATTTTTATAATAAGGAGCGTGTTTATATTTTGTTGATTACAAATTGCAGTAATAAGCAGCACATTTTATTTTTGAATTGAAACATTTAAAGTGAGTCACGAAATTCGTATTACTTTTCAATAAAATAAAATGAATTTAATTTGAATACAAGTTTATTTTAAACTTTTATATGAATTCCTTTCAGACATTCGAAGTAATTTATTAAGCAGCCTATTTATTTTAATTTCTGCAAACTTTTTTATGTGGTATTAAGTTAATTTTATCTCGTTGTTTTGGTTTAGTGCGATTTTAGAAAATTACGGAACGTATCCCTACTTTTTCAAGGCAAGTAAAGTCTTTTTCAATGCCAATTTTTATATGCGCTTTTCTGTTGAAATTTTAC
>DWPT01000651.1:0-22446 GCA_018251895.1 Agathymus mariae mariae
TATTATTTTGCGTTAATAAGGGCCTCTATTATTTTTTCTCATATATCGTTCGTATACAGAAAGCGATCAGTTGCAATTTTATTGTATATTTACATACATATATATGTATTTCATGTACACTCTAATTACATACGATAAGATCATCATCATGAAACGGATTACAATCGCTCTTTAGAAGATAGCGAGTTCCACGATGTAACCGCCTCAACTGAAAAGGAATCGGTATAAAAGCCGGACATGGTCAAGGAAACTTACTATAGTTATAACCATAATTATAATAAAACACCTGCTCCAGGAATCACTCTTTTAATTTCGAGTACTCATTTTTACATCCTTACATCAAATACCTCCTTTAATAATTAGCATCATTAATCTAATTTCAGATTGCAACAATCTTATTTTTCTATCGTTTTCTCCGTGACATATAATGACAATCTTTATTTTTCCTTTTTTTCAAAATAATATATGATAGCTCTTTTAGATAAACCTATTTTACATTAACAACGGGTAGTTACTCATATATATTTTCGAGCTAACTTCATTATAGATGACTTTTTATTTATAAATGCTATCACTATAGTTTTCAGGTGTGACTTACAAGATACACCTGATGAATGAACAAAGATAAATCGATTGCAAAAGTAAATCGGAGAAAAAGGTCTGCACTATCTTAAAGTGTAGACACATGATTCGAGTGATCCTGCAAAGTCGAATTGGTAGCCCCTTGAGATCCTCATGAAATTAAGATATTTGATCGAAGATCAAAGAAGATTTGATATTTAGAATCCGAAGTTAAAGCAAATGGACAAGTTTTACATTTGTTCAAGTTTACTTATTCAAAAGTGATATTCAAAATACAGCCATCTTTGTAGTCTATTATTGAAATTTTGGTTTTGAAGGGCAAAACACTTACAGAGATAACTTAGACTTAATTAATTTTATACATACTTATTATTGCTTGACAATGATTCCGCCTGCCTGTAAATGAGGAGAGGACCTTAATGAAAGGTTATTTACTATTGAACTGATAACACACACATTATAACCGGGCATAGGTTTATGCACATAACAAAATAGCTTTCATTTAATTATCACTCAGTCTAATTATAATCAAGCTATGTTCTGATAATCTTCCATAGATCATCAGTTCATTTATTATATCAATACTACCATCCAAAGTAAATGCCTGGTATACTTATATGAATACTTTATATTGATACTTATTTAGCAGGTAATTTGAAACGGTTTTTTATGTGTAAAATATACCACACAAAAAATGTATCAGTGATTATAATTTCACGAACTCTTAAACAAAACCACCATAAAATAAACCAATAAACCCCTCAAGTAACGCAAATAAGTGATTGTCCTCGATGTCAGCTACATAAACACGTTACTTGTCGCAAAACTATAGGATTAGGATATATGTAAAGGCCAATTAATTTTTATATCAGTAGTCGCCAAACAGGCAAACAAACAAAACAGGAAACCCATTAATTACTAACTCTCTGACAGTACAAACGATCTATCTGCAATAATTCACGGATGAGTCAACTCGTAGAACAAAGTTGGTAGCACGCGAGGCAGATAAAAACCCTTCCCAAATTGACAAGTAACAGGTCCTAATTATAGTAAGTAGGAAACCTTGGACTTCCAGCAGGAGGGATCCTAAGCCTCTTCCGTTATTTGGCACGATCAAAGGCGGTTGCCTTGGTCGTAGTAGAATGGCAACCCTTGCACCCCAAAATTGTTTTATACAATAGAAACATTATATACTTACAATTAAATATTCTGTAACGAAGCCAGATCTGTACATTTTTTTGGAAATATTAATTCACACTTAGCTATCGATATAAAGACCAAAAAATTATGTTTTTTTTTAAACTAATCACGTATCAATGAAATCACTGAACAGACTTGGATGATTTGACATAATTGTAATTCATTTAATGGATTATACAAATTAATCTAACACAGTTTACATCGCAGGAAATGGATGGGCTGTTCCCGTGGGATACCAAACGAAACGTTATACGGATATTCTGTTAAGAGGGTAATAAATCAAATTTAACCTTCCCGGCTGGAGCTATAACGGATAAGTTTTTAATTCATTCAACAAAAAAAATACCATCCCGAAAACGTCGCATATGCTATCTGTAAACTGACGGCTGGGGTTTTCGAAGTTAGTGCGAGTTACTAGTGTACAATAATAATACTACTTGTACTTTAAAAAATCTACTAAATCTTTTTCCATGTTCTCACAAAAGAACTCTTCTCTCAAATTATCCCAAAATTTCATCCTCTTCTCTTCGGGTAAATAAATCATTTTCAGATTACTTGTCAAGCTCATTCCCTTTATTCTTTGACCACGTTGCAATGGTTCCCATTTCAAAGTTCTCAATCCATTGTTATTCCCGTCGGATGGTGAAAGCCTGAAATATGAAGTGATCATTCGTGTTGCGGGTACAGACATATATTTAGATATAACGGATAATTTGCATACTATATTAACAATATTAATACCTACTAAACAGATTTATTAAATCTATGACTAAATATCATAAATAAATTTTAATTTTTATGTAACCTTTGTTTTAGATATTGGTGCAAATACATATTTTTATTAAATTTGTACTATTCGAGCTTGTAACTTTTATTATAGGTGATAGTTTAATGCACTCAACATCTTCATCACCACTTAACATCAGGTGGGATTTCTGTTAAGCATTAACTCATTTTATGTCATAAGAAACAAAAAATCTATCAAAAGATTCACGTGGCATAGTTTCCGTATTGTAAAAGTATACAGGAATATTTTCTATACCCTGTATAAGTATAGTTTAAAGAGTTAATGAGTTTATCACATAGGTTTTCCTATAAACTATTAGCGAAGTTATATTTTTATTTTTTAGTTTTATTATAAATATTTTCGTACTTCAAAAGGAATTTCTCTCAATTTAGGTTTTTACCTATAAATATCAAAATTATAATATACATATTTGTGTTCTTTGTAACCAACCCTGTAGTTTTATATTCCACAAGTTTTTGTTTTTTTTTGTTTGTCCTCGCAGTTTACTCATTTCAATTAGAATTAGATTATTTATGACACTCCTCCGTCATCGGGCCAACAAACTGTATATAAGTGACAAAAAGTTTTACCATCCATGACATATAGAAATTGGTAACACAAAATGTACTTAGATGTAAGCAAATACATACAGAACACGGTTCTAAGCATATCCGATTCGGACTTGAATGTTTTTTCCTAGTAATAAATCATGTACGCATACAAACAAAAGCAACAGAATTTTCATCTTTACCCATTTTTCACGAAATTTGCCATTAATCTCACAAATCTCGTGATGAAGTGTCTTTCAGCTGCCGTTTTATTGCTTTCATAGACATCATTAACCGATTTACATCTGAATAGGTAGCAGATTTCATCTCCGGACGTAGCTCCAGCCCAATTTAAATTTGGAACCGAAGATTTCCATCCCATATTGAAAGCCCCTTTAAATCCAAACCTATACAAGTAAACGTTATTGCAAGAAGCTTCACAGTGGAGAATCGCCTGACGGAGCAGAGGATAAACAACTTGGTCTGAATGATACTTCGCGTATCGTCTCAGACTTCGATCCCCTATAGTTCCATTTAGAAAATAAAAATCCATTATCCGTTTTCTTATTCTATTGTACCTTTCGGAGTTGTAAGCAGCCCTTTGTCCTTCGAACGGTAGCAAGAATTGAAAATTGTAGTCCAAACACTTCAATATCTTTCTGCTACTCACAAATCCGCACAATTCGTTTAAACGTTCTAAACTGTTGAATCCAAACATAACATCCACGTTAATATTACTCATATTCCTTTCGTATACCTCTACAGGAGATTTATGCATAAAGCTTTGTTTAATCGAAGTCTCAATAATACAACCGAATGAAATAATAAGACTTTGACAATCCCTTACTTCAGAACTATCGAACAGACCCCGAGATATCCAGTCTAATTTCGCTTTAGAAGCATTATTAAGAATTTCAATGAAACTCTTTCTATTAAATTTATGCCTGGATCCACTTAATCTGACATATAACTTTCTTTCTATATCAAAATTGTACGGTCTATAATCAGCTGGTGATAAAGCACTTCCACTCGAAATTATGACTCTCGAAAACAAATCTTCTGCTGCTGATGATAAAATAAGTGATGCTGCTATGGTGCTTCCTATTCCTGCTCCGGCAACTGTCACTCTGCTAGAATCGCCAAGGAAAAAATTAATATTACGTTTGATCCATTCAAGAGCCGTCAACACGTCCTTGGCACCCATATTTCCAGCGGCTAAACCGTCGCCTGTACGTATAAATCCGAGTATGGATGTTCTAAACGATACAGTCACTACCATAACTCCTTCATCTATATAAAAGTCGGGGCCGTGAAAATTTGAATTTTCGTGAATCCATACAAGAACTGGAGATTGGGTCTTATTCGTCGACAGGGGCGCGTATATAGATAACTTCAGACAATCTTCGTGTAAACTTGTTGAGCAAGTATCGTCTACCGGTTGACTGAAGTCATAAATTGTGCTATTAATTAAAAATTTACGCTCTTTAGGGGCCTGGAAATTTAAAATTAGGTTACAAATTATTGTACGTATAAAATACAATACATTTAATGTGTTTATTTGCCAACAAATACAAACATAACATAACTCTATTTGAAGATAGATGAATCCTAAGTACTGAGAGTATTTTAATACATAATTAATGAACCGACAAACGAACAAAGTAAAAGCGCCTGGTATTTAATGGTTACCGTTGTGTAATGATATTCGAACCCTTGACAGCAACAAAGTTGTGGTTAATTCTCCCATAAGCTTACGTTCCCTAATAAATTAATTCCGTTCGAACCGTTAATACCCTTGGAACCAAAATACTATTTGCCTAATGTTTTATTTAACCGCTAAACCAAGAAACAAGACTAAATAAAATTGTACTAGCGTAGCACCTGTCAAGATAGACTGTTCGTATACTTAAGTTATAAAAAAAAATCTTGGGATGCAATGCAAGGACATCTCACAAGCACTTTATATTATTTTCTGTTTGTTTGTATATCCAACCGTCACGCAAAAACTATTAAGTGAGTACATTTAACATAAAGTAACATTTTAAGTTTCACATTCACATTATTTTTCACTGCATGAATAAAAAAAAATACCGTTGATAAATCGAACGGCATTGGTAAATGAGATACGCCTTGTAAAAGACAGCTCCACATCCAAGAAATTGCATTCGGACTGCCAAACTACTGTGTGAGACTAATGTGCAATTCCTTCAGCGGAGCTTGGACCTCGATCGTATTGTGGACATTGAATTTCTTAATTAACTTTTGATTTGATTAAAAAAAAATAGACAATGTATCTCTTGATTGTTAGCAGACAACATAGTAACAGAATATAAAAAAAAACCTTGAATCTTAGATCTCCAACAGGAGGTTCTGCATAAGGTATATTACAGAACGCTGCATACGGTTTTCTTTCAAACACTGTGTATAGTTTTCTCCCAATAATAAGACTTCCATTTGATATTAAGAAAATATCACAGTACGTATAATAATAGCAACAGAATAGTATTGTCGTTATTATAAATGAATTCATTATAGGCTTTGAGCTACTTGTAAATGAATTACTAAATGTTTTTGAATCGGTAGAATTTTATCGGACCACGTCAATGTAAACTTCGTTAAATGTTTTGAAAATATGTGTCAATCGTAACGTAATGCGTATTATTTATGTTATTCGAAATTCATTATGTTGTCATGAGTATTGAGCACTGTATTATCAGTTCTTAGGTGTAACAATATAATATCTGCAATCGACTAGTCGTTTAACTGTAACAAGTTTTCATGCTAGTATCTAGTATTTATTATTAAAATTATTAATGTAATATAATTAAAAGTTGTTTAGTTGATCTAAATCAAACCAAATAATTTCTATTTAATATGCTGAGTACATGTCATGAGTTCTTATGTGTCATGCCTCCAGGCATGAGAAATCTACAACTTTAATCCAGCGAAACTTATGTAATCATAATATCATATTCGAAACATTTAGTGACTAAGTACATGTGTCATTTGACAAATCTATTAAATTTGTATGTCATCCACTGTCGGAGCAGAGGAGACTTGCAATAACTTTTAATATAGTGAGATATAATGGTTATAAAAAGTTATAAATATCGTATGTTAGTGGTTCTATAATACAATGCAATGAATGCTATATCTAAGTTTTTATTCGAGATTGGTTAGCAAATGATCAATGACACTCTTACAAGATACTCCCTTCCGATTGGACATATACTCGTAGAGGCCAGCAACTACCAACAGGAAAGGATTATTAACTCGTCTGTTGTTCAGCAGCAATAACCACGAGCAAGGAAGATTAGATTGAATTCAGGCCCATTATTACTAGATATAAGGTAGACGTGATCATATCGTAGATCGTGATTTATTTGAAGTTTTATAAAGAGTTCCCTAAAATTTTACGATAGATATAAACTACCTTAAATTTTACGTAATAGTATTTGTTACTACACAATGTAATAAGCCCACTAATTCTTAAATCCTTATATAAAGATTAATTCCAAAGTTGATATCGCAGTAGATAAATGTGTTTATGAACTACCGGCAGCCAAATGAATGCAAGGCTTAACTTAAAATGTCAGACATAATGATAAATATTAACATATTCTTAATTGTGTTTATATGTGCAATAGTTACAGTGCGTGCTGAAAATGTTGAAACAACACACGGTTTGATATCAGGAAGAGTGCTAAGATCATTAATAAAAGACGTGGAATATTATGGATTTATGGGTATACCTTTTTCTGCGCCCCCCGTGAATGAATTGAGATTTCTGGTAAAAGTGACTCTAGTTTTATGTTTTATTTCTTATATCTTCAATTAATATTCTTTAATTACAGTGTTTTAATATTTTCTAGTGTGAGACTTAGATTTGTAAACTAAACGTAATATGGCATGTATTGTACAATAACCTAAATCAAATCCTAAATAAATCTGAAACCAAAAAGGTTTTCACGCCTGCGCAATATAAAATTGCACTGCTTCTTTTTAATTTCAGCCTCCAAAAGATATCCCTCCTTGGAACAACATTCTTTCCACAAAAAAAGAAAAACCAGCCTGCTTTCAATTTAATACAAACATCAAGAAGGGACGAACATTGGGTGAATATGGCAAGGAGGACTGTCTGTATCTTGATATTTTTACGCCGGGTCTAGATAATAATAAACGAGCTACTGTGGTTTTTTTATACAACGAATATTTTAAAAACTCTTATAACAAGTCAATAGATTATGCGCCAGATTTTTTTATAGAAGAAGACGTTATCGTCGTTACTATTAGTCACCGTCTCTCCGTCTTTGGATTTTTATCAGTAGAAGAAGACATATTACCTGGTAATGCTGGATTAAAAGATATAGTCGCTGGACTACAATGGGTACATAATAACATAGAGAAATTTGGAGGTGACTCTAAAAGAATAACATTGATGGGATCACAAGGTGGAGCTGCTGCAGTTGACCTACTTATTCGATCGAAAGCTAAAACTCTTTTCAGTTCCGCCATTCTCCAAAGTGGCACTTCTTTGGTTCCTGTATACCTTCAAGAAAATGTCCGGCAAAGAGCTTTCAAACTTGGCCGGGTTTTGGATAGAGCCGCTCCTAATAGCAAACGACTTTTAGAATATTTGAACGATATTTCTCCTGAAAACTTATTGAAGCATGAGTTGCGTGCAGCACCGGACGATTATAATAAAGAAAGTCAAAGACCTTTGCTTACCTTTGGTCCTATAGTAGAAAATAATCCTGACGGTCTTGTGACGGAATATCCAGAATACTCGCTGCAGAAAATAAACATCCCACTGTTGATCGGTTTTAATTCTCGAGAGGGGCTTGAGCCCTCGCTGCCATACCTGCTAGAACCGATGGAACTCAGGGGCATTGAAAGAGATTTTCTTTTCTTAATGCCACTTCGATTGAAATTTAAATTCGATATTCTAGATGACAGTTTTGACAGAGCTATAATGGATATAAGGAAATTTTATTTCGGTAATAAACAAGTAACTATGAATAACATTCCGGAATGTGTCACCTATATGGGAGACGTGTTACAATCATATCCTATAGATCGTATGGTGAGAATGTATAGTAACGCTTCTAAGAGTCCCGTCTATTACTATCACTTTGACTATTATAGTGATTTAAATGAGAATAAAAATAGTATAATGAAACTTTCAACCGTTGAGGATGGAACTTGGGGTGCGGCTACAGGAGACGAACTTTGTTATCTTTTCAATTGTCCGAGTCTTAAGCGAAAATACATTAAACTCCATAAATCAAATTCTGAGGAAATAAAAGTGCAAAGAAACTTGATTAAAATGTGGACCAACTTTGCAAAATATGGGTAAGCATTACAATACGATAACCATAAAGCCGTCGACAACAGCGCGACGGCCAACATGTCGAGCATTTTCTTAACCAATCATAACCAAACCAGCACAGCAACGGACACGTTCCCATTGGTTACACATCACAACTGCAGTTTTCTGCGGTTCATGCTGCTTATATTTTACTTTTCGCTAATTCAACTCTTACTAAATATCACTACTTCGATAGTAACTTGGACTGCAATGTCTCTTATGCCATCGAAAATATTTTCCTTGTTCTGTCATCAATTATATTTTCCGTGTACTGTTGAATGATCTTAAATATATAATTTTAGGTAGTTATCAATGGAAGAAAATATTTGAACATACTACAAGGTGGAATATGTTTGGCCTACATGTAATAAAATTCTAACTGATCTCTTTCTGTGATAGATGAAGGATATATGAGATAAATTATTGTTACGGGCCTTAACTAACGCAATAGAACTCAAAACAATAGTTCTTAGAAGTTTTGTCTAATTGTGCGTTTGTGTGCGCTAGTCTCATAAGCGACTTAACCGATTTCGTTATGGTTTTCACTAATATATTGCGGTAAACATCACTTAATATTTAAACTTCATTTCATTGCAATCCGTTCATACTGAACAAGTTATGAAGATCTCAAACAATGCAAGTACTATCTCTAAGCGTAAGGTGTAATTTTACTGAAGCGAAGAGCCGTTTGTTAGTATTAAATAATATCAAAATATGACAAAAATTGTCCTACGTAACACTTAATATATGTAAAGATTAAAATATTACTTATCTGAAATACTCATCAAAACTTTATACCTGATCATCGGTAGCAGCGATAACTTTTGTTAAACCCAATAAACGGAAATCATGTTTGGTTTATAACAAAAACTCTGGTGAAGCGATACGTGTGGATATCATTCAGAAAAAGCTGTGTACTTTAATGCCTCTTATTGAATTAAAACTCTTGCTTTTATTTTCAGTAACCCCACTCAGAACACAGACAATCCGCTTAGCGTAAAATGGCCGCCGTATAACTCAGACACAAAGGAATACCTACATATTGGAAAAGAAATCCAAATCAAACGAGATATTTACAATAAAAGATTTCAGTTTTGGGACAGGTTTATAAGAAAATGGGAAAAATTTGCCAGGAATGGTATAGTGTCGTTCAATAAAAAAGATGAATTATAATATTTGTAATAAATAAAACTCTCGGTGTACGTACAAGAACCCGTCGATGCAAACACTACTACACAACATCCTCCAGAAGCAACGCAAAGTATTTGTAAATAATTACCATAGTTACAAATAACATGGGTGTGAAAAAATATTAATAATTTAAAATATAAAAGCTACAGGTTTATATTGTACAGAACTAAATTATTTTTATTACAATTTTACATAAAAATGATCTATATCTATTTAATAAAACAATTAAAACACTTATTTGTCGGTCCAAATATATTAAACTTCCAAATTATGCCTATTTATTACGCTGAACACCTAGTTTAGGATGGACAATACATATTCAAAAAAAATATAAATATACCTATACATATGTTTTATATATTCCAACAAACGATCAGACGAGCCATCTGACGGTAAGTGGTCACCGGCACCCATACACTTATTCTGAAGTACTACAACAAAGATATTGCTGAGGTTTTGTTGACCGAGAGGTAGCGGGGACCCGCGTTATAACTGCTCTCGGCACTGCGACCGAAACACATGAAATGATCCATGATTACAGTCATAGTTCCCAAAGTCATGATTCACCTTGGCGGAAAAGTACCAAAACGGAAAGACAGTAGCGTGTCGAATGAGTCATCATACCATCTTAATCTTAATCATATAAATGCACGCAGCATTTTTTTAAATTAACGCCTTCACACAGATTTTGTTTTTTAGTATGTAACAATATTTCCATTTGGTTGCTTTATCCAATTGATATTTCAATATTCCAATTTATACATTGGTATATATAATTCATTGTTTTACCTAAGCGAAGTCGGGGTGCGGGGTAATAAAACAGAACTGTTTAATATCGACAGTCTAAAGTTCTCCAAACTTTTTTACCATGTCGACCACTTGGAATGTTTTTCTGTTTTGGGTCTCTATTTACATAATTTTGATTTTTTGCAATTTCATCAATCTCAAATATGTTTTTAACAGCTGGTTTAGTGCTGTAGTAGGGAAAAGTTAAATTTGTAACAATCAAAAAGTTAAGATTAGTGTGAAAAATAAAACAAATTCTAAAACCAAGAATTTTTATTACTTTGTCCGAGATAGTTTCAGTTATCCTAACTTTTATCTTGAATCAAACATATTTTACTACAGATAAGATTTTGATTTCTTCTCTGCATTATAATATCCCTATTTTAATAGTAATGTTATGATTGTGAAAATATGCTCGTATACCGAACCGTAGTAGTCTATTTATTACGTTTTTCACATAAAACTAAGCGACAATTCTTCTTGATCTTTTTCACAGACAAAGTAGCAAGTGTAGTTAAAATGTTGACACAGGCTACAATTTCCCGGGAAAAAATTTTTTACAATATCAAAACTTACTCGCAGAGAAAATAAAAACGTAAGTTATACAAATTTATTGATAATTTATATTTTTATAAGAAGGTATTAGGAAAGTGACCTATACCTATAGATACCTATTATCTGTATAGAAATATGGATCATTCCATTCATGGAAAGGCAAAATTAAAGTCTAGACCTGTCTAAATGAGGTCCACGATCTCATGGAACATATTTTTTTCTTCCATGCGTTGCACTTGCTCGACAGAACATTAGGTTTAAACGAAAACGAATTTTGTAGGATAATTTCCTCAGGGTTGAAAAATGCAAAATTATTTAATTTAACTAGTATGAATTGGGCTATAGAAATTAAACTAAATGCCAAATTACTTGTAAAGCATAAACTTAAAGTAAACAATATTAAAGGCAGTTGAAAAGTAAGAGTTCAAAATAATAATAGATGACCAACAATATGACAAGGGCAACAAATATTAGCCAATAAAACGTTTTATCAAAAGAGTTAACTCAACACTCATAAACTTTATCAATACTCCATAGATAAAGGTACCAGTAAACCCAGATAGATTAAAGCCGATTAATTTATCTAAAGAACACGTCAGGTCTCAGGTTACTTACAATATGCACTATTTGTATAGACAATATCTACAAACCGACCATGGCTATCAACATTGCTTTGGTGTATACAATTCTTACTTTGAATATTGTGTCAATATACGGTGATGTGATAGTACAAACTACATCTGGAAAGGTATCTGGCATAAAAGTGACCTCGATTATTCCGAATGAAATATATTACTCCTTTTTAGGCATTCCATATGCCCAACCACCTCTAAATGAATTAAGGTTTTTGGTAAGAAATATATATTTTTTTACTACTATTTTATGCTCTTTAAATATTGTTTAATTTTATAAGAAATATTTTTTTTTTTCACTGATTTCAGGCTCCACTGCCACATCCCGGTTGGGAAGATGTTTTGGAAGCAAAAACAGAGAGACAACAATGTCCTCAATTTAATATGCCAGATAGATTGATCCCAAGATACGGGCATTATGGAGACGAAGATTGTTTACATCTTAGCATACATACACCAAAACTACCCACTGCCATGGAGTTGAATTTGCCAGTAATTGTTTTCTTTTATAATGAACACTTCAGATTTACATACAATGCATCTAAAGATTATAGTCCGGATTTTTTCATGAAAGAAGATGTTATATTAGTAACTATCAATCATAGGGTTGGATCTTATGGATTTCTGTCATTTCAAGATGATCTTCTACCTGGAAACAATGGAATCCGAGACGTCATTTTAGCTCTTAAATGGCTTCATAAAAACATAAAAACCTTTGGTGGTGATTCTTCAAGGGTTACTTTAATGGGTAATCAAGGTGGGGCCACACTAGTCGATGTATTACTTCACTCTCCCAAAGCTAAAGGATTATTTAGTAAAGCTATATTACAAAGTGGATCATCTTGGGAAGCTCTTTATTTTGATGATAAAGCAAGGAAACGAGCTATTGATCTATCTGAATACCTCAAGAATAAAGTAACAACTAGTTCGTATTTACTTCAAATATTATCAGATATACCTGCGATGAAATTAACTGAAGCAGAAGTTTATGTCATCCATCCCGATGAGGCACGAGCTATCCAACGTGGCATAATTCCCTTTGGTCCCATAGTAGAACATGTACATCCAGAAGCCATATTAACTGAATTGCCTGACATAAACCCTAAAAATATAAACGTACCTGTAATGATTGGCTATAATTCTAGAGAAGGTATACAGAAAGCTGAACATTACCTGCAAAAACCAGCGTATCTAACGTTTGCAGATAGAGATTTTTTAATGTTATTTCCAAGGAGAGTTAATTATCATTTTAAAATCAATGACAAGGTATATTATGACGCCATTGAAGAGATCAAAAAAATCTATTTTGAAGAGGCTTACATAAAAGTAAGTAAACCTTCAGAATATATGACATACTTAGAGGACGTCTTCATTATTTATCCCATTGATTACACTGTTAGAACTTATACCAATGTTTCCGATCATCCAGTGTACTACTACATGTTCGATTACAACGGAGACCTGAACTTGAGAAAGAAAACTTCGTTAGAAGAAGCAGTTACTATAGAGGGTACTTGGGGAGCTACGACTGCTGACGAATTGTGTTATTTATTTGTATGTAACCCTTTAAGGAAATTGTACAAGAAACTGATTAACGAGAACGCTGAAGAAATATCAGTAATTAATAACATGGTCAGGCTGTGGACAAACTTCGCTAAGACCGGGTATGACTCGATTTTTAAATATACTTAAATAAGTTAAGATTTACGTCAATTATGGAAGGTTAAATTAACCAAGAATCTTATTATCTGACAACGTGCTGATTCTGTCGCGAAGCATGTTATTTCCTCAGGGTTTTTTTTAATGATAAGAATTGTATTATAGTTACGATACTATTCAAGGTGTCCACTTCTGCCTTCATAAGTAGCATAACATCTTTGATCGGTCATAAACTATATTAAAAGTGTGAAATTTTAAACTTTTAAAATAGCTATTCGTATATTCCTTTTCCCCTCGAAAACTTGTATTTCTTTCACTGATTTATTTTCGTATTTTTCAGTAACCCATCCAAGCCTGATGACAAGTTTGTATGGACACCAGCTACCAAGGAAAACAAAGAATGTTTGGTGATTAGTAGTGAACTACAGATGAAGACAAATCTTCATAAAGATAGAATAGAATTCTGGGACAATTTCATAGCAAAATATGAAGCAATGGCTACTAATGGAATCGTCAGAGACATTAAAGATGAATTATAACAAAGTGTATATTAAAGCTTGTTACACAGACCAATATATATTTCCTTACAAATTTTAAACCTTTTAAAATTAAATTAGAATAATTGTACAGTTAAATTAGTTTCATTACTTGCACATTATTTGTTTTATTTAAATTTAAATATTATTTATTGGATTTAGAGTTATTTTTTTGCTCATTATGTCAAATAGTTCATTTTATTCAATTTAAGATTCTTACACTTCATACGCCTCCTGTCTTGACGGGAAAAGCAATGATAGTCTTACTAATTAGCTCGCATTTATTTTTAATGACCACATAACCTGCCATACTCCTGAGCAAAGAGATGGACAGTGAGGGGGGGGGGGGGGGGGGAGGCGTTGCAATCTATTTACGTTCAACAATCATATATAAAACTTTACTAGCGTCCACATCCTCTTACACTGCGTCCTCTGAATATATGTTCCTAGAATTAAATGTATTGGGTGTTAAGGTTGTTCTCGGTGTAGCGTATTGTCCTCCATCTGTCGATTCTTTGCCAGTTTAGAATCTGTGTTTCAGGATTTTGGAGCGCAATACACTCACTATTTCATAATGGGAGATTTTAATACTGATCTACTTCTGGGTTCGATCCGCTCTGACAAATTTTCGCTTTATCATTGAGAAGAGTGAATAGGCTTTCATAAGTTAGTGCGTTCAACATCTTAGACTTCATCACCACTTACCATCAGGTGGGCTTGTTGTCAAGCATTAACTTATCTTATATAAAAAAAGAGTTTAACCACCTAAACATAGACCTACACTAATCTCCGTTCGCAACGATTAAATTAATTTGAATTAGCTGACGGAGGACGCTGCAAGCAGACTTGTCTCCCATTTATGCTAGGTCTACAATTGACGATAAGATTTAATCTCTAAACGACATAGTCATTAGCTTGTATGACTCACATGCGCCACTACATAAAGTGCGAATGAAGCTTCCGTGACCCGGACCGTGGTCGACGAGGAGAGTAAAAATGGCTATGATTAGAAGGGATTGGAAATTTTGAAGTTTAAAAGACTCCGAATCGATGAACAGTAGCAAATATTTAAAACTGTTAGGAACAGGTGCGATCAGATGCTACGAAATGTCAAACGCCGACATATTAAAAACAGTATTATAAACTCTTCTTCAGCGAATATTTAGAAGTTTCTAAAATCTCTTGGTATTTGTAAACCACGATTTACTGATCATGATCCCACGCTCCCTTTAAAGAACATAAACTCGTGACTATACGATAGCATCCATAGCAGCTACGCTGACTCCATTCATTTCTGCCTTTCAATTTCCCAGAGTAGGTCAGAAGAAGGTCAAAAGATCATTTTGTCAAAAAAATACCAAATCTCACACATCCTAGTCACTTTCGTCCGATTTCTATTCTCCCATTCCTATCTATAAGTTCCGGAAGCCTGTGTACAGAGCAAATTTCCTCATTTATCACTAATAATAAATAACCTACTGTGTAAATATCAGTCTGGGTTTCATTCGGTCACAGCACCGTTACAGGTTTGATAAAAATGATGGATAACATTCGAATAGGATTGGACAGCAAAAATCTATCAATTTTAGTGCTGGTTAACTTTTCCTATATTTTTAACACAGACGACCACAATATTCTTATTTCCGTTCCGACGCATTTAAAATTCTTGAATTCGGCCTAAACGTGGTTGACAAATTATCTTCGTGGACGCCAGCAAGCCGTCAGTGACGGTAAATCATATTCGGAGTGGGTTGGTATTAAGACAGGCATACCGCAAGGTGGTATTCTCTCTCCGATTTTATTTTAAGACTATTAAAATATTTCAAGAGTTATCTTATGCTTTTTAGACTTCTTTGTAGAATTTGTTTCAATCTATTTCAAACACCGTGACGAAACATTATTTACATTTATATTTTTTATATATTGTTATTATATCACCAAATTTTATACATCTATCTATTATTCTGAACGAAACTGACATAATATTATTATATCTTCAAACACTGGTAAATAAAATAACATTTTATATTTTACGTCTGTCAGAATTAATTTTTTTATGGAAATAAATGTCATTCCGTTAAACATATTAGAAACGAGGCAGAAAACAAACAGCATTTTATTACAATATAAATTAAAATTATACCTATTCAATATTTATATTAAATTACTATAATAAAATCTTTGGAACGCCAATGAAAGCATTTAATAATTTTATTTATATCGATGATCTTATGAAAATACTAAAAAGTACTTTTATTGTAATATTACCTATCATCAAATTTTATGTAAGAGTATTAAATTGCAGTACACTTAATAATAAAAATATATGTCATTAGCTTTTATTTTTGTGTACTTAGAAGTAGGCAAAAAAAGTCCTGTTCATTTTAATACATTACTTAATATTGTACATCCAAAGGTATGAAAACACACATATAATAAACATTTATTAATAATCATAATTAATTAATTAATAATAACTTATAATTAACAATTCAGTAGAAATTTTGTACATGATGGAATCTTTAAAAATTTTACACATAATGAAATCTTAGACATACCATATTTTTAAATAACTAAATCAATAAAAAGAAGTAATAATGACTTTCATCAATGTTAATCGTACAATAGAGATTTATTTTTAACAATTCTCAGAAAAATATCCTAATATGTGTTTGTACATACTTATTGTAAGGCCACGTTAGTAATTCCTTTATAATTTATTGCCATTAATTCAGTTCCTTATCACAAGAAATGGATAAGCACTACATATATTTTGTTTCTTATCTAACTGTGTAAGACTCGTTTTATTACAACGTGTACCTATGATAACTTAACTGTGTTACTTGTCATGATGGGACCACTAATAAAGTGTAATTTGGGTTGTTTAATAATCTGTATACTGTTTAATATTTGTAAAAGTGATGATACTATAAAATTAAGAATTAAGCAAGGAAGCTTATTAGGAAAAGTAGAGGAAACATTGTTTACAAAGCAAAAATATTATGCTTTCAGAGGCATACCTTTTGCTGTGTCACCTGTTGATTCGCTAAGATTTAAGGTAAGATTTAAGGTTCGTGCTATGTGTATTATATTAATCATCCAAAGTATATCCCAAACGCAATGATACGTTACGGATGTGAAATTGTATGTTGTTAATTTTGTTTTTAATAATACTATCTATTTAATTATGACACTATTTTTTATTACCTGAAATTCTTATTTTCTAGCCACCAGTTGAACATTTTGGCTGGGAAAACACGTACCAAGCTATCGACAATAAACCACCTTGTTATCAATACAATACCAAAAAACGGCTCGGTGAAGAATTTATTATATTTGGCTCAGAAGACTGTCTTTATCTTAACGTGTTTAGCCCTAATCTTGAAGCATCTTTACCTGTCATAGTATTTGAATATAACGATGCTTTTAGAAGTGGCGTAAACGGCACTGATGTATATTCCCCAGATTTTTTTATGGAAGAAAATGTCATTGTTGTTACAATCAACCACCGGCTCGGAATATTTGGGTATCTGACCACTAACGACGATAATATTCCACCCAACGCGGGTTTAAAAGATTTTTTATTAGGATTAAAATGGATTAAGGACAATATTAGAAAATTCGGAGGTAATCCTCATAGTGTTACATTAATGGGAAGCAAAGGAGGCGGAGTTTTAGTTAACATGTTGTTATATTCAGAAAAGGCCGAAGGTCTGTTTGATGCCGCTATAATACAGAGTGGAACAGCGTTTGAATCTTCATACTTTGACAAAAATCCACGTGAAACAGCTTTCAAATTTGCAAAAGCTTTAAAAATTGAAACAGCCGATAGTGAAATATTACTAGAAGAATTACGAAAATTAAATGCTACTTACCTAATCTCTAATGACGGTTTGGCTGTTGATAATACTTTGCTGAATAAATATCAAATAAACATATTTCCTTTCTCGCCCACTATTGAGGACAGCGGTCCTCATGCTGTACTTACAACATTACCGGAAAATGCGAATATTGTTAATGATGTCCCTATTATAATCGGAATGAATTCAAGAGAAGGATTAGATTTAATTTCACATTACATATTTGAACCTCGATTAGTCGCCGATATAGGAAATGAATTCTTAATGGCGTTTCCGATAAGATCACCCTTTGCCTTCGACCGTAAAAATTCTACGAGTATGTACGATAAAGCTATTAGAGAGATTCTGGACTTCTATTTTGAAGAAGGATATTTTTATTACGCAAATATTTTAGAATATGCAGTTTATGCTGGTGATATGTTGCATAATTACGCACTAAACTTTGCTGCGAAAAAGCTCTCTAAGGATTTAGGATCTCCCATCTTCTACTATATGTTCGATTTTAGAGGACTGTTAAATGAAAACAGCGAATACATTGCTCGCTATGCAAGAAGTTCTATAAAACATTGGGGAGCGACAATCGATGATGATTTATGCTACTTGCACATTTGCAAACGGATTGTTAATACATATGAGCAGCTTAATAATTTAGTTACTGAACCACCTGAATTTAAAATTTTAAAGAAAATGGTACGGCTCTGGACCAATTTTGCCAAAAACAGGTGAGGCCAAATAGATGTTTTATTTTCACTTCGTGTTATATCTAAATGACGTATTTAAACTTGTAATAAATTTAAAAAAAAATTGCAATTTATAGAATTTAAAATTAAAAGTATCAAATATAATTTACAGGAACCCAACACCGGCTCAAGACGAAGTGCTAGATGGTTTTCAGTGGGAGCCTATCAATAAGGATAGCAGCGACATAAATTACCTTCACATAACGAAGAAACTGCAAATGTCGACAAATCCACTAGGTCAACGGGAAAAGTTTTGGGATGAGTTTTTAGATAAATACTCTAAACTGTCTGTTGATGGCGTTGTTAAAAAGATAACAGAAAAACACGATGAACTATAAGGTTTTATTTAAATTAGCATTAAATACACATAAGTATCAATCGCGATTTTTCTAACATATTGCAAGATGTAATGTAATTTTTAAAGCATGTTGATAACGCTACAAGTAGATTTAAAGCAGGTTTATTTTGTCTTAACGCTGTGTTTTTTTACATAAAATAAGTTATTTTTTGACAACAATTACTAATGATAATTGGTGATGAAATCTAAAATTTTTCAACGCACTAACTTGTAAAAGCCAATTCAATCTTCTCTTGGAGTCATCATCGGTGGGAGCATCGAATGCGACCGTACAGACGGAATATTCACGAAGTAAGTTTGGACATTTGCCGTATAGTGGATTGTTCGATGGAGGAACGACGATGCGGGAATAGTTGCATATATATAATTCCTGCGCAAACTCTCTAAAATGCACCGTACAGAAGTCCGAAACTGGCAGCCCTGAGCTATGCAGATTAGTTTGAGTCACCAATGACCCTCTTTACACGCCTCTACATCGAGTCCAATGCTGATACGTGATATGTAGCAGCACTAGGCAAAATATGATAACAATACTGCACACATCTTCCAAACAAGTTTTATACACTATTAAAAGTTGTTCTGGTGTGAAGTACCGCTGCACCTTATGAAGAAATTTTAATATGTATAATTTTTAAGAACAGAAACAAAAAATGTAAAGGGAAATCCAATGCACTGGTTCAAACATATAAGTGTTTCCTCAGTTACAGGTGTAAACAACTTTCTAATAAAAAGCGTTATGGCATCGAATTAAACACAAAAAACAAAAAACGCAATCTAAATGTCTTACATTTTAAAAAGTCACACAGCACAGCACAGGATCTTATCCAGGTGTTGCAACTCCTGTGCCAGATGATCCTTATCAAATAGTTTGTATGCAAGTGAAGGTATGATTTGGCAAATGATGTTAGGTGTCTGGGGTGGTGGTGTGAAGTGCTTTGGAGGTATCTATTAATGTAAGTAGATTTCCGGTAAACTGCATGACCGAATGTACCATCCGGACGAGTATCACGTGCACAGTTTGTTTAAAAGGCGCTTTTCTCGCGCGTTAGTATTTCATCTTCTCGGGCAAGTAAATGTTGCCACGCTCAAGCTTAGCGTAATGGCATCTGATAGAGAATGGTGTTGCTATAAAATTATGGTGCGTTGTAGAAATACCACACTTCTGAGCAATATGTGAGAATAAAATTATTGAATGTTCGCTTATTTTAGAGGCGATCATATCAATGACTAATAGACTCAAGCATAAGTGTAAGTACTTTATTGTTATTGTTTAATCACATAACATATATACAAACGTAGTTTATATCAATAATAACAATCCTACTTTTTATATACAGCGCCATCTGTCAAACCACTCTTTAACTAAAACAAAAAATAACCATTCGGTTAAGTTAAACAGATGACGCTACTCGTGCGTGAAAGAAGGGTGGTAGCTAACTAGGCAGACTTCACGAAAAGATAATAGTACCAATAATAATATTAACGACTTCATAATAATTTAATCTTTACGCAAAGTTCTATAACCAAGGAGGCTGGCTTCTGTCGCCTCTTACGACACCCTGTTTTGCGAACATGGGATTGGGGGGAGTATTCTACGCCGCCCCAATACGGCCAACAACCCCAAATTCTACTTTACCCATATTGGAATCGTTTTTATCAAAGTCTGATTGACCTCTTAGATTGCGATTGTAGGTATTCCGGCCTTTCGATATTTTTATTTTTGCAGAAAATAGTCATCACACCGACTTACTTTTGCTATGGTGGCATTTCGATATTTATAATAGTTTTACTAATCCCTCAGGTTTCCACATCAAATACATAAGACCTTCAATTTTATACACCGATAGGAAATGCTCTTCACATTAATTATCTCACTTTTATTCTAGCAGTACTTCAATATCTGTAACCATCTAACCTCAAGCTAGGCAACCGGAGAGGCTGTTGAGAGCCGCTGTTATCGGTACCATACAGTTTAATCCGGCCGATGCTCGTACATGTTTACATCTTTGCCCATAAACATATTTACCACCATCCTTCTAGCATCAAACATGAGATGTGTATACATGTTTCAATTGCACTGTCCGAAAGTCAATAATATGCATTTTCACGTTTTCAACTTGACCGGCCGTGTATTTGTTACCTTAGATATTACGTACGTCCATAGGTGGTAATGACTACTTACCGTCTGGTGGCTCTGCTCCTTCGTTCCTGTGAAAGACGTTCATCACACTAAATAAGTTTTACTATGGCGGCATTTCGGTGTCTCACAGTTTAGCTGTTTCCTAAAGTTTCCAGAACGGTACTCAAGGTACGGTAGATTTTAAATTTTTGCATACATACTTATTCCATATATTGTTGTTACATACGTATATATGTTATGTAGCTCCTATCAGCCGTTCCGGAGATCATCCCAGACAAACAAAAGCACATATAGACAGACAACAATTTAAAAAAGGGTTGTTTAGCTACTGATCTCGTATAAAAAACTGTATGTACTTGACAAAACGTAGTTACTTTGAAATCATAGTTAAATTAGAGCAAACGCGAATTATGTTTTTTAATAAAAATTTTAAAAATAAACTATACTCAAACGCGTAGTCTGCAATCACATCGTCATCACACAGGACCGAAGGTATAATTAACTTCATTTTCCACACGTGAGTTTTCATGCACGTGGACTCATGGATAATAAATAATTCTTACAATCATATGTTAATAGATTTCAAACTTTCCACAGACTGAATAAGGTTCATAGTTATGTAACATAACACTAGTACTGTGACGAAGATACTGCAAAACCTTGGGGAATTTAATGTTGACTGTCATTAAATCTGTAATTAAGCAATTAGATACAGAACAATTGTACGTTGTTTAGTATCTTTTTAACTGAAAAAATACTTCAACTACTTCATTTATTCAACTCACAATGGAAAAAACTTCGCGATAATAAAGCATTATTACTACGACGCAATTGACATATTAAGTAAGTACATATTGTTATTAACTTAATTCGTATATACTAATATTATAAAAAGACCGCGATATTAATATTATAGAAAGTTTGTTAGATTGTGTATAATTATGCAGAAAGTAATTTCCATAACCATGGCACCTATCTCAAAACTTTTTACTATTTGGAAGGGACATTGTTTCTTATTTCTAGTTTAGACTTAACAACTTATTTTAAGCTGTGAAAACTTTATCATTATGGCTTTGAAATAAAGTTGTTATTGTATATAATAATTTTTATGGTTACTTGAAATAAACCAAATATTAAATGACAATAAGTAACGATGTTGAATAATAAATAACAGATCTTTACGAGTTACATAAAAACATAATGAATTTTAAAATAACTGTTAAACTCGTGTATATCCAACATCGTGTACATCGATCACTGCCAAACGTTGCCATGTTATGCCTACAGATACCAGCCAAACTATAAAGAACTCAAAACGTGACCATGTTATGCCTAAAGATACCAGCCAAACTATAAAGAACTCAAAACGTGACCACGTTATGCCTAAAGATACCAGCCAAACTATAAAGAACTCAAAACATGACCATGTTATGCCTAAAGATACCAGCCAAACTATAAAGAACTCAAAACATGACCATGTTATGCCTAAAGATACCAGCCAAAC
>DWPT01000652.1:0-22443 GCA_018251895.1 Agathymus mariae mariae
GAGGAAAATGTATGAAAAGCAAAATATGTTTAAGCATTCAAAAAGTGTCAAGGGAAGAAAATTAATGTGTCTGATAATTATACTCATATTAAAACTAAATCAGAACGAGTATAATTATCGTGAGAAGAATGATATGAAAATAAGAACTGAACCAAAAAGGGTCGAAAATAAAATAAAATAACAGAACGTGGACGTTAAACCTCTTAAGTCTTTGTTTTTATAGTTAGTTTGTAAAGTACCTCTAATTTTTTTACCTTCGAGAGATCTTTTGCGAAATACCCCTGATGGTGCGCGCCGATAAGGTGGCAGCGTAGGTATAATATAGCGCCACACACGGTGAGCGTGCAACACACACAAACACACGAGAACAAAGACAATGTAGACACGCACAAAACGCACACAGGGACGCACCCTTTAGCTGCTCTGTGTATTTGCTATAAGCGATTCTTAAATAATATCCCTAAGTGTCCTTACAGTTTTAAACTTTATATGATCTAGTGTTGCTTAGAGTAGATTAAAAAATAAAACTAGTCTATAAATATTATCATTTTTTCGTTCCACATGCTCATCCCGATGTCTAGAATTTTGGGACATGTAATTCTAAAACGTATCAATATTTCTTCTTTCTACTCTAGTCTTTACACTTTATGAATGAGATAAATTACTATTTTAGACATAAGTAGATTGAACTATGAGTTTTTGACTATCTAGATAATAATGATTACTATATAAAATTTCAAATTACTAACGTCTACCGTATTTATAACTGTAAGTTTACGGAATACGAATTAAAATGTAACAATTATTGATTTCGTCTATGCCTTTCTACGCAACTAGCGTGTTGTAATGGAATATTGGTCAATTACTATAACTCTTGTAACTATTAATAGTTTAAGCAGTATTATTAAAAGCCTTATTTTCCTAAATTTTGTAGGCTGACTTACCTCCGACTTTTGCAAAGCCATATTATTTATGTCGTCAAGATAGCAAAAAGCCATACTCCATTGCAACACTTCACAGACTTTTTGTTTAATTATTGGAAACAACTACTTAATAATTTATGTAACAAAAGTGATGGTAGCTACAGCTACATCTTTGTGAAAGGTTAATTAGTTGACTGGACTAAAAATATTCTGAAAATTCAGTCAAAGAGAACTATAGCGATGATTTTTTTAACCTTTCCTCTATCAAATACAATACTAAACAAAATGCCGGTTATTTTTCAATACACAAGTGATGAAAGCATCCTGTAAAGGATCGCTTCGATGATATGTGAACAAGTCACTCTTATCGTGGTCTTGTACATTAAAAACAAATATATATCAAACAGGGAAAGGTGAACAGGCAAAGCTATCAGATCTCACTGACAGAAATTTGCGTCAAGTATTGTTTCCAGCAACTAATATAATCTGTAGAAAAAATAAAGCGAAATATTTCTGCGTACCTGATATGGAGCAAAGCAGTCTAAGGGTCGGAGCTGATGATGTGCTATATTGGTTCGTCATCCCCTGAGTATGAGGCCTCGGAGCAGGCATACTTAGGGTAATTGCTTTATGAAACTTCCTACGTCGTGGTTCCACTGTCACGACTGGTGAAACCGCTACGCCGCGACCTAGTAACTTCGCAGTCAATTCTGAATCAATAATCTGGGCCTGGAAAAATAAGTCGAAAATTTTGTAAATATTGTATGGTTTATTTAAACTATAAAGTAAATATCTAAAGACCAAACGCGTTCGATAATCTATGAAATTCATGCTATAGGTGAATAGCAGACAGATGTGTGCAGATTTAAGCAAATTAAAAAATATTTTCTTGTACTTACCTCAGAGGTACAATATTATTCTTCAAAAACACTTCTTTAACGCACATTTGTAAAACATACTGGTTTCTGTATTTTATTAAGAACAAAATAGGAAAGGTGGCAAAGAGCAGACGGTGCATTAAGCAATAATGAAAATATGAAATCACAAGAAAAGCAGTTTGAAAGAAAACTCCATAACCACATCGCGAATTATAACCACAATCGTTCATCATATTTCTCACACATGCGCTTCAAAACCAGGATGCAACACACACTTTAATAATAAGCTCAAAACACTAAAAATAATGGCAAATAAAACATGTACAAATCATGCAAATCTCACGCTTGGTCTTTAGGAAATAATACAGTTTCACAAACAATCAGTTGTATTAACATTTCAAATGGAAGCAAAACTTAACATCACCCAATAAATTTAGCAATCGCCTTAAAAATACACAATTATGATACTTATCTATATTAAAATCTTTGAAATACACCTGAGTTAAACATTTGATAAAACCACACAACCATAAACATTAAAATTAACATTTAATAATCACATAATAATCAATAATATTTGCAGTAGCATGCTAAGAATCACGCCTAAAGACCAACTAGCGATTACAATTCCAAAATTAGAAACTCCACGCTGTGTGAGAAAAGCTTTACATATTTATAGCAACTGTAGTGATTTCATATTTCAAACTTGCTTAAATTGAAAACAAAGCTTTGTCGTAAAAATTACTTTATTCATTGTTCATCTACAAATAATAAGTATTTTTAAGTTATTCTAAATTTATTGGGTATACAAGTACAATGTTATGTAATATCTAGTTATTTGGAATCACACGTAAACGATCTACATTTATGACCGATACAATTTCTATTGGATATGTAGTATTACTTTTCAATTTTATCTCATGTTCAAAACATTTCTCACTAATAACTTTTATTTAGTTTCATTTATCGTTCTACAAACTGGTAACATTAAGAACCCTAAGGGATAACTTATTTTATTAATACTTTGAATCACTGACATTCCGATTAATACTGCATGTTTAAAAACTCCTCCCAACAAAGACACCGAACTAAATAGACTCTTCATTTGTTGTGAACATGGAAAAGTTAAATGGAAATGACCCAGAAAGACCTATGCAACTAGTGTATCTTAATTTTACCTCACGAGACTATTCATTCGTGTAGGTAGCTACAAATTCGGCCTATCCTACATAGTTAACATCCAGATATAACCAAAACAGATTTAGTTTATTAAAATAGCAAATTTTACATTCTTTATGATCTTGTAAGAAAATATGTTAATAAAATGTATACAACAAAACATAGTTTATATGAAATTTGTATTGTATTAAAGATGGAAGTAAAGCAATTTATACGACTATAATTTATTTTATATTGTATATTGGTTGTGAAAAAATATTGATATTTTATAATGTAAAATTACATTAAGGTTAAGGCGATGCGGTTATTGCTTTGACACAAATTTGACATAACTACGAAAACCTTATGTATTCTGTGATCAGCAAACTTGAAAAAATATTATTTGGCATTCGATTTTTGTACTATAGATAATTGTATATTCGGAACACAAATATTTGGCTGTAATTTGTCTATTGTCTATTAAAACTCACTCAAAAACTTTACTCATTCGAAGAAAGTGTATTTTACTATTATAATATGAAATATCAAACAGAGTTAAAAGGTTAAATGCAAAATCTTTTCTAATTATTCAGAAATATAATTTAAGCCTTACAGCTAATTCATAAAAATTATAGCATAACATAGACTTTAATTGGAATGAAAAGACATACTGCGCGGAACCCAGATAATGGGATAAGGTAAGGCAGGTGAGTATTTTATTATATCTTTTCATGGATATATTTACTTGTGAGTCCCAAATTTTATATAAGTAAAATATATCTGTTCTACTGTAGCCTTGAGCATAGTCCTTACTTGAATGAAACCTCATTCGAATCTTTCGTTAACTATTAAGCTATTCAATATTATTCCTGTATTCTACACCCAAGTGGACATTAAAATCGCTAGACAGTTCTAAATTCTTGGCTTCATCCGTTTTTATACCATCAAGAAATTTATTGAACAATAAATTTAACAAGACAAATAATCTAATAATAATCAAATAACCTATCCTTTCTGTTTATATATTTATATGTTGGTTTATTATTATTCAGCGTTAGGTTGCATCTTGACGCTTAATTTAGTATATATGCCTGTCAATATGTCTAATTTGTTTAAATAGTATTATTTAAACAAATTATATATTCATAAGCTTCAACTAGATCGTACACTCTGCAATACTGACATATCAATATTTATTTTATAAGTTATTGTTTGTCATCGTAATTATTACTATCGTTGTTAATACCTGCTGATCGATACATGTCAAAGCCATCTACCAAATCAGAGAGAATCGTTTCTTCTTAGATACGTTATTCACCGTGATCTTTCTAAGGTTTTTGTCCTTAACACCTGTGCGAGGTTTGAACAGATTTACCTGGAGTCCGACTTTGATCTTCTTCGTGAGCGCCCCCTGGGGGAACACTGCTTGTACTTGTGGTACGACGGAGCTGGACACCATGCCACCTGAAATAATTTGAAATTTCTGTAGATTTTATTGCACACTGTTGTGCCGTTCGGAGGCGACTTTAACGTTCCGAGCCTGAGAATAATACCGAAACTAGCAGTTATAAGTTGTAGGTGATTAAATTTTTGCACACACTTAAACTATAAGATTTTTTACACAACATGAACGACGACATGACGAAATTAAATACATACCATAAATGTGTGAAATATTTTTGGGAACTCTTACGCGTATACATTAAGTGATAATGATAGGTTGTATACTAAATGTTGGCTACATGGCAACATTATTTTTCATTAAACATTTTTTCGCACAATTTTCTATCTTCAGTCGTGCTATGAGCGTGTCAAACTGGATAATATAACATATCATAAATGAGTTACTATATTACCTTCAGGCCCAATAGCATGCACTTCTTGTCGTATGCGCGAGATAACTGCGAAGTACTGCGGAAAGTCATGTGTGAGGATGCGTGTAACGCGCGGTGCGTCCCATCCCTTCTCTTCTTCATTTGTTTCTGGTATTAAGCCAATTAAGAAATCCGTTAAAACGAATGAAATTAACTTAATTTTAACAAACATTATTGATAAATAATTTCCAATGATGTCATCAATAGCGTCTTGATAAAGTTGTCATATAATTCAAATTACCTATCATTATGTTTATATCAATACATACTTGGAAGTTTTAAATTTATATTTATTGTAACAATTATTCAGCAATGATTAAGTAACTAAGTTCAATATGCACTATTATGCATTTTTCACAATGTTGAATTCAAAATTGTACCTTTTCTAATATGTTAATAATATATTTTCACTTTTGAATTCTTCTCACCTTCGATCTCCAGGGTTTCATGAAGAATATCCTGTACAACGTCATCAGTAGCGTCAGCGTTGTGCTCACGCCAACTGGTTCCATTGTCAGAGCGTAAAATGACGATCTCTCGCTCTTTACCGCGTAGAGACGCGTAGTGAGGCACTTCTAGTATCACTGGCCTGGAAACAATCATATGTGAACTTCAATATTGTTTTTTTCATCAATACAAGACCAGTATACCACGAATACCATTCACTATAATCACCTTAGTATTTAGTCAATTGTCACAAAAGGGTCTTCTAAACATTACAAGGTCATTTCTTTAAACAAAAAATATTCTCCTACAACCTTTTAACTTAATTTAACTCATCTCTCAATCTCGTAGATTATAACATTGAAAATGATAACAACAAAATAGATTTAAATGTCTCTGGATCGGTTAGAGTTCAAGGGCTCATCTTTCTTGTCTAGCAAAGTAACTACGTCAATTAACTATGGTTTATGAGACCAGAACTGTAGCAAAAAAAAACTCTTATAATGTCACAATAGAAATGTCAACTAAAAAAATAACAGGCATCACTGCGGAAATTCATTGTTATTAAATTAGTATTAATTTACTTTGCAACAATCGGCAAGCACAATGTATGATATATATACTTCTATACATGCATAGAACCTCTTATAACTGGCTCTCCAACATCGAACGTTGAAACACACGGTTCATCTAGGTTAGTATCTAATCAGTTACATCAAAAACCACGAAACGAAACGAAAATTACGTCACGAAAGATAAATAGAGATGATGTATACCCCAAAAACTTAGCAGACACCGGTCCCATCTCCAACACCCTAGACGCCAGAGCTTCGCCTTCCATTAGTGGAGGCATGTGGTTGATACGCGATGGCTTTAAATATCTGTAACACGGCAGAGATGCTGATAGTTTGAAAATTTTACAGACTCCTTACAACTCTTTAATTAATTGACATCACATGATAACTCAAAATGAAACTCGTTTTGTATACCTGTAGCAGTACTCTGATTGTACTTCACTTCATTAATTCAATATACATTTTGCTGTCTCCAAAATTTCAGATTTCTTTATCACAGTCAACGTTATAACAATTAGACAATGTCAAATTGACCAACTGCACAGTTTTCATATTATTAAATTGTAATAGTCTTTGTTGTTGTTGTATTTCCTTTTCATGTTCTATCCAACACACCCCGTTCAGTGAAATTAACCCTAATGTTCACAGGCATAAAATTATTTAAAATCAATTTTGTATGTGACTATATCTTTATTATATAAAACAGTTACTATGAACAAACTTTTTACAAACTAGTGAAAATATGCTGGTTTCAATATACGTATTAAAAAAAAGTCAAATAATCTTTTATATTTCGATTCATTATGAATCGTTGTAGACATATCATTGAATCAAAAACGTTTTAATGACTTTTTCAGCAACTTCATATGTTGATATTGAAATGATTAAAATATTATAGGATCTTCATACAAAATATATATTTATAGATTGATATAGCGCAAATAGTCTACCGGATATATTATGAGTTATAAATATTATTTGTGATATGATTCGGATCTAGATATAAGTTAAAAATGATCGTGGTTTTAATATTACGGTTACCTGCAAGTTATTCTAGTAGGTTGTTGTGCAGACAATGGTGGAACTATGACTCGGACACCACCCCCACGGCAACCGCGCATAGCACCACCCCGCGCGTCCACAAGGAATGATACCAGGAAACTATAATATTATTAGTAGTTTATTATAATTAGTTATAAGGCAATAAAGAATAAGGCAGTAAAAAACTCGTGTGAGTCTTAGCTCAAAATTCCGAGCCCACAGTAATGCGCCAAACTAAGCTCCAGCAAATATGTCAGTATGTATATTTGAATGAAATGATTTATTCAGTTTCTCAGAATCTCTGTTTCCTCTAAGATAGGCTTATAAAAGTTTTAAAATAGAATTGCCTCAAGGAGTAATAACCTCTGACAAACTGACTCACTGATTCATTTTCATTAAAATAAATGTGACTAAAAGTCAATCAATATTGATTTAGAAAAAAAAAAACTTATTTTACCTTGTTTATCTTCAACCACATGGTAAATATAAATTTTGAGTATATTATTTAAGTGTCTAACAAACTAGTAACTCGCCTTTACTTCGCTTCAAGAAAGATCTGGTCTTTTATAAACTTTTTATTTTCACCTCGTTCTTTTAATAATTGACAGTTGTAAATCGCTCTAATTATTCGCATAAACTTCATGAAAATCCGTACCATAGATTTTGAGATTATGGTGCTCAAACAGATAGACTCTATTTAATAGTAAGTAGTGACTTACTTTTTCCATTGCAGCTTTTTCCTGCAGCGTCCAATTCAGAATGCATGCGCATGAATCAATCATGAATCGTTAGTTCACAATCAGATATAGACACCTGAAAATAATGGAATCATTTCCATTTGATGGCTCGTAGCTAACAGTTATTTGTAGAAATTAATCAAAACAGCAAACAATCCCACGTGTGCCAATTGTATGCTTAGGTATGTAAAGTTCTAAAACTGCATATTCATTTTCGAATCTTTCAGATGAAATTTACTGCTAATACCGCAGTGAAATAGCTATCGTAAATTCAAACATAGTCAATTCTAAACAAAGTTGTATTTAGGTTTTACAGCAAATTTAACAATTAATCATTTAGTAACTCCTAATGCTTAGTATCATTAGTAATATTTGCGAAATTAAGGAATCAATAACCTGGCATTCAAAACCTCTTTTTTAAATATTTGAGCTTTTTATTTAGTTACTGTTGCGCATGCAAATTTTTATCACCAAGAACGGCTCCAATTCACTGCTTAAATTGAACTGATCAACTCGCTTTTTACTTATCTCTCCAACAATGCTATCAACAATGCAATTGCTCAACAACAATGCAATCAAAACATTTTATAGTTCCACCTAGAAGTAGGGTAAATAGATAGATAAGTAAAGAAAGTTACCACCATGCAAATACTCCTCCAATCATGTCAACTGGACAGATAACAATTTTGCACAGTCCGACTTTCATGGTTGTTATTGCCGCGTTAGAGCAAATTGTTAAGTGAAATTCGCGCATTGGGTTCTTGAAAAGAGGCGTAAAATCATCTTATACTGTACATGTTAATTTACAATGATGACTATTTAACACCAGGTGGCTCTACTGGATTTTCGTTAGGCCTTAATATTATAAAAAATACTTTTGGACGTTGGATGGGAAATTAGCAATGCGCTTCCGTGATCAGGGTACATTAAGGAATCTCCATAGTTAGTAGATGGTGAAAGTGGAATAGGCTTCTAGGTCCCTTTCACTTGTGAAAATTGAGTGAACGCCACTGAGATGCAAGTAATAACACTGACTTGGGTTGCGTAGGATCCACGTTGTAGCAGTATCCTTCTGGCGCCTGCGCAGTGCTGTATCGACTGATGCTCTTCACCACCACCTCCTGCTGCGGCTGGTAAGGCATGCCGTTTACCGATCCTGTGGAGGATTGTTAATTTAGGCCCAAGCAGTCGATTGCTTTGCGGTTCTTATATTCAGAAGAGAATCATTATTTATACAAACTAGGCAGTGTTTTGGTGCACAAATAATAACACTATACATGTCGGCTCCTTCGTCACTATCAGCCATAGCTATATTTTAGTGACAAGTTTGTGGTTTTATCAAAACACCATACATGCGAAATTATTCAAGAAGGGCCTAATAACTGGCAAAACAGTTTCGTTACATATCAATCGTTAATGGTGACCTTGACCTACCTACGACGACTTCGTAACTATGTTATTAGTGATGTGCGATAGACCGATCTATTCCCGGTCGGGACAAACTTTTATGTCAGATAATTGTTTGTTCTCTGGTTGTAGGTGTTTTTGATGTCTAATTGTGTGTACCTATGCCATTGCCCTTTTACTTATCCAGCTCCACGAATCTTGAGAGAACGGTCCCTTTCTGAGGGATCAATATAAATGTACCCAATTACTAATTAAAGTTCGCTGCATCTTAATTACCAGGCTTCGCCCTAAGGGGAAGACAAAAGTGTAGTCTACTCTAAAGTAAACTACGCTTTTGTCTTTTAAATAATGGCGTACTTCACCTTGAGATATCTCCATAATATTCTTGTGGCTCAATGCAGACTCAGTTCTCTCGTCCTTGGTGACATCAATAGGCAAAGAGTCGTCTCCGAGTGACTTCATATCGTCTGCCGTTAAGTACCGGTATGGCTGGTCATTCAGGATCGCATCTTCACCTGGTGCGGGAAGAAAGTCTGGTATTGCATATTAAATAGAATTTGGAAAGTTAAATATAGAGATAACGAACTTTATGTTAAAAATAAAATTATTTTGAATAGCATTCATTAGAAAAAGCAGTTTGAAGTTAACTTAGTAGATTCTTAAAAACTGCTATTTGGAATTAAATTTGGAAAATTATATACAGTGACAGTGTATTCAAAGACGCCGATTAAACATACTTCGTAAGGCTATATGGAATAGCATTTGGAAAGGCACTAAACAGTGGTAGAATATTTTATGACAATGATTTTGGTTCGTGAATGTAGCCAATTAGTAGATTGAGAGAACATTAATAGACTTTTGAAGAATGCTAATGTAATGATGATATGGATCATAGTGAATTCTAATAACGAATTGAAAACAATAAGACTTATCAACGAACAATACGATGTACATCCAAAAATTTAATAAGAAAATCAGAATTACATCAGAATCACAGATTATTTCAATCACAAAAGATAATAAATTTCAACAAACACATGAAATTTAACAAATTGATATAAATGTAAATTCAAATTCATTTAATCATATAGGTACTCAGTAAATACATTTTTGCACGTAATTTTTCTTCTACTACCATTTCGAAAATAAAGTTATCATTGTCACGTGTTATATTCTTACCTCCTTCTTCTTCCGAGTCTGACATAAAGGTTTCCATCATCAACTCCGGCGCCATTACTTTGTACTTCTCTTGAGATGCTGGCGCTATGGAGGGCTCTGACACCTCTTTGAGAGTTTCCATTACCGTGACATAGCCAAGCTTTGATGCTATGTCGAGAGGCGTTTGGCCGTTCTATGAATAAAGTATGATTCTATTAAATATAATAGCACTAGGCTTGTAGATATATTAATAAAAAATACAAGAGTAAAATTAGTAGATTTTATAATTATGAATATTTTTACAATTTTATTTAACTACATTCTGAACAGAGTGAAACAAGCTGCAGATAAGGATTATGTTATAAAAACAAAACCATATATAATACAAATATCCCTCATTATACACCATTAGATTACATAAATTTTTGTAAAGGAAAAGAAAATGACAGTAAAATTTATTGTACACTTTAGAACATAGCTCAATCGACGTTTTTCTTCAAATCATTACATCAAACACATATTTTACACGAATACAAAACCGTAAAAAGTCAATTTTATTGGTAAATTGATTTTTTACGTCAATTGTATTTTTGTCATGGTGTCTCATACGTTGAAATAGAACTTTAAAGTGTACTTATATTTTACTATATAGAATTTCAGTTTTTAAAGCCTAGAGATTTCAGATTGAGATGATTCAGGTTAAAATCCTTTCTACACTTTGTAAATGCTATCTTCGATGTTATGCTCATGTCTACAATTATATGATTTTGTTGGTTAACAAAATTAAATCAGGAAGCCTTACTAGCCGTAGAGGTTCTCCATATTCTTCTCAAATATGTAAGAAGTTTGCTAACCTTAATTTAGCTAAAGTGATGAATATAGGCATACCTTCTATTACTGTAAGAGGAAACCCAACTGCAGTAACAGGCAGCGTTGATTGATTTTAGCTACTAACCGTGGCAGTGGCGTTGGGATCAGCTTTGTGCTCCAGAAGTATATTAACGATATTGATGTGACCTTGTTGTGCGGCGTGATGTAGCGCTGTGTATCTGTTAAAAATAAGACAATTCGTAACTTAAATATAAATAAATCAAAGCAAACTAAAAACCCAAATGTATAATACCCATTGTGAGCACTCTTAATTTATATAAATTTTCAGAAAAGTGTTACCCGTGAGTGGTCTGAGCCTTCACAGAAGCACCATTCTCCAGTAGATACCGAACCATTGCGATTTGGCCGTAGTGGCTAGCGATGTGTAGTGGTGTGTACCCTCCTTTCGTGCAGATATCGACCTGGATATAAATGTCTATTGTAATATACTGTAAGACTAATCGAATAAATACTTTCGACATGCTTTTGTATAACAAAACTGTTTAAAAAATAACTGGTTTGTACGGTATACTAAAGTTTTTCCAGCGTAGGCGCTCGTTACATGTATGTGCAACGAAAACGCCGCGACAACAGTGCGTACGACGCCGATGCGACTCAACCACACTTGTAGCTGGTTCCTGTAATCTGTTTATCTTAGTGCTAACGGTTGGTCCATTTCCTTTTTGTATGAACCTATGTTTGGTTAGGGATAGTTTCCAGAGCTATCAAGCTCATGGGTAAAAAATAATGGGTGCAAATGACATCTATATATATCTTTATTTATTAAACGCAAAATTGCAGTTACAACCAATACAGTGTTATATGTTAGACAATAAATAAGGGATATATAGATCATAGGAACCTGCCGTTGGGAAATGAGGTTTTATGTATCTCCAACATCACTTAACCTTTTTGTTAATCTACAAGGATTTTTTTAACGCCTTCATTGTACAAAAGTCTTTTGTTACTCTACTACCTATATATTCGTCATTTTGCTTTTAACTTCATATAATTGTCACGTCATATTAGTTTTTGACCATATTTAAAGAATTGGTATTATTAATAGTGACATTTAATTGTTTTTTCACATTATTTCTTAGTAGAAACCAAACCTCTGCTCCATTCTTCACCAACAATTGGGCCACAGGAACGCGATCTTCCTGCGCCGCGACGTGCAAGGCTGCTAAGCCATTCTTAGCTTGTTTATTAACTTCTGCGTCGTGTTCTAGAAGAAGAGAACACATTTCTACGTGGCCCTGTGGAAATAATAAGCAAATTATATAAATATCGTGGCACATAATAAGCTAGTAAAATTGATGCAATTTTTATTACTCAACTGGTTTTATGGCATCAATAGTGTGTAGTACGGATATACTATAAGAATTTTGAAATTACCCAGTATAGATAAACAAAGAAAAATTCTATAGAAATTAATAATAAGAAATAACACATATGAAGTAATACCTGCTGTGAAGCTAAATGTAACGGAGTGAAACCAGACTTGGACTCAGCGTTGGCCAAGGCGCCATACTCCAGTAATATTGCTGCAGTTTCCATCTGGTTCTTGCGAGCAGCTATGTGCAGGGGAGTGTGACCATTCTTAGCCACGGCCTGTGATGATTCATAACATGAGAACTAGTTTCTTACAAAGAAATTTAATGTCGTTTCTTTCCATGTTTAACCATGTCTCGCTTGGTTCTAAGGCTTATTTCCATGCAAGAATAAAAGATTAAAAGCGTTCTATTTTATATTAAATGCCAGGACTTTGAAGCACATAAAATCTAGCCTTTTGTTTTCTTTAAATGTAAAGAAAATTATATTTATTCTCGGATAAATAAAATTAAGATTTTGTCTAAACGATGACGAAGATTCACTCTTGGAGACATGAAAAACTTTAAGCAACTAAACTATTACCTTGGCATCCGCTCCTTTCTCCAGAAGATGGGTTGCAACACCATGCTGGTCATAATGGGCAGCGATATGGAGTGGCGTCATGCCATTCTTGCCTGCTTGGTCGGGCGAGGCACCGTGAGCGAGAAGCAGTTTTGCCACCTAAATATTAAAAACGTCAAAGTAATTTATTAGATAATGTTTTAACAACATCTTCTCGCTGAACCATTGAAGCTACATCTGGGTAATAAATGTTTTTTGCTAAAAACATTTCTCATACATGTACAATACTAATTAATAAATTCATTATTGATTGCGTGTGATTATCTTTGATGAAAGCGTATGCCGAGTACAGATTCATTGAAAGTTTTGCAGTCACTACTTAATTACTATATTTGTGTGAAATATTTTTACCTTTAGATTTCCATATTTAGCTGCAAGGTGCAGTGCAGTGAATCCTTTCTTTGTGGTCGCAGACAAGGGAGCATTGTGTTCGATGAGAGCTGCTGCGACCTACATACAATATATGACATTACTAACTATTATATAACGGCTGCTCTAAATTTTACCACCGTAACAGGAATATTTGTGAACAGCGCCTTACCTTGTAAAACCTGTAACACCCTGTTTATGTAAATAAAAATATTTGTATTTGATCATAAATTCATTATCTTTTTGATAACGTGTATATTTAAATTTAAATAAATTCATCTTTCTTTTTATTCGCATTTGATAACAGGAAGCATAATCACTTCCCTATATTAGTTTATTTTGAAATTAAATTATTTCTGGCCAGTTATTTTAAAATTATGTAATTGAGTTGATAAAATTGGAGCTCACTTTTGAGACAAGGATGGTGTAGTGTGGTAATAATTTTACCGTCAGATGGCTAGCTAGCTCGTTTTCCGTCTAACAATAATAAAATTACATTAACTTATAACGAACTAACACTTACATCGACCATCCTGAGCGAGGTGGCAGCACCATCAGCATCCTCAGGGTTGTTGTGATGTTTGGCAGCTATGTGCAGGGCGTTGTAGTGATCGGCGGTCATAGCTCTGACGTCCGCGCCGTGTTGCAGCAGAAGCACTGCAATGTCCACGTTGCCTAATCGGGAGGCGATATGCAGAGGCGTCTGACGCTCTCTTGCTTTGGCTTCAACTGCAGCGCCGTTGCGCAGTAAGATACGAATTATGTCCGTCTGTTGGTTGAGAATACGATTCATTGGTATATTTAATACAAATTCGGGTCTAAACATTAAAAAATTAAATAAATTAATCACAAAGTTAGACAAACCTAAACAGTAACATGTTAAAAACTAAATTATTAATTTATGTCAATACTTCTGTTATGAAACATTAGAACATAAGTCATGCGTTCCTGGTAATCCTCTGATAGCTGAAGACGCCTCATAACAAGACTCTTATTGTTTCAGTTAAATCATCCGTTTGGAAACGTCACAATGTTCTCTTCCATGATAAAGTATATTTTCGTATAAGAACTAAATGATGACTTGTACAAGAATTTTGAAACAGCTATTCTACCGAGTGCAACCCGTTCTCGCCGTCATTCATTCTGTACTGCAAGATTGTTACATACTTTTGTGGGTACATTGTTTTTTTGTGGGTACATTTTTTTCTTCTTTTCTTCCTTTCAATGTCTATAATGCTTAATATTTGGTTATTAAGTAAATTAATTAATTGTCGTTTGATTATTTTGAACGATAACTATTGTTAACTCAAGTTAAAATGAAAATTGAAGTTTATTTCCCCCGATAATCTTTATTTATGCGTTCAGAGATGTCAACAAATCTATAGTTAGCGGCCGTTTAACGGTAGTGTAAGATTATTACGATTTGTGATGATGAGTCCAAATTAACAAAAACAAATTCACAATGTAATAACGTATTGGCCAACTAGATTAGCTTAGCGTTTTACTTCTTACCTGATTAGCCCTCGCCGCCAGGTGGAGCGGTGTCTCACCCCTGACGGTCGGTACGTCAGGGTTGGCTTCGTGTTGAAGTAAGTAGATTACGATGTTCATGCATCCCATGAACGCTGCCACGTGTAGGGGTGTCAGCCCTGATTCTGTCGTTGCTTGGATACCTGAATTACCAATGATTGATATTTTTGTACCTATATATTTTGGGGTCAGCCCCAGACCTCGCAGCTGGGAGTGGCTATGAATGCCGCGCGAGGGGCTCATATTTGCAGATTGTGAATTGTGAATGTCGATGAAACCCGCAACACAGGAACTCCTCGTATGAGGATGTGGAATGTGTGAGTGAATTTATAATTTATTTTAATGGTTACTGAGAAATTAACTAAATGTAACCATGTAAGTTATTAAAGACCCCTTGGTAAGTAATTATTTTACAATAAATTCAGCAACCAATATTTGGAAATATATAATTTAAATAATAAACAATAATTGTCTGAATTTGAAATTTTAATTGCTTTAAAATAACATGCTTGTAACCATATTAAAGAATTTAAACCTTAAGGACTTCACACAGTTCACACAATACCTTTGTTATGTCGAGACAATGTTTCTGATAAAATCACATATAGAGTAGACATAGATAACAGATTTAATCTAGTTATTTAAAAAATATTACCAGATTAAATTTAAGAAAATTGGATATACCTAAGGAAAAATCGGTGAAAATATATATAGAAACTGTAACTTTCTGTAATATGAATAAATATTACAGAAAGTTCCTTATGCCAGATAGTTTATTACATAACCATACTCACTTGCGCCATACTTGAGCAACAGTTCCACGACCTTGATCCTATTTTTCTTGCAGGCGATGTGCAGCGGTGTGAAGCCGTTCAACGCGCGCGCATTTGCGTCCGCGTTTCTGAATCCAAATTCAATTACATTTAAATAGATCGACATAATCTCTGTTGTTATCTTAAATTAAATTGTAATGCAAATCCAAAGAAATCCAACCGCCGTCGTGTATGTTCGCTAAAAGTATTGTAAATAGATGGTACGTTCTGTATATCAAAGTGTATGCATAAAGAAAACATTGATTATCTTTAATTTCTTTGTTTCTCGTCATCAGCAGTAAATGTACAAAAATAATTCTCAATGGTTAATATTGATGAAAGAATAAAAAAGGTATGGCGTACCAATAAAATTTACATAAGAGCTAATTAGATATTTTTCTAATGCTTTGTATTTTTAAAGAATTTAATTGATATATATATATATATATATATATATATATATAATATATTTAATATTAAAATCCACCTCCTTTGAAAAAGTACCTAATCCGAACATCAGCGTTTTATTTATTCACATTTTGGCTTTGAAATTGATCTAAACAGCAACATAATTGGCGAATTACTCCGACTATTTCCGTCATCAAATGTTGCCATCAACATTGGTGACTTTATCACAAATCTTACCTGTCCAAAAGCAGCTTGGCTACTTTGGCGTGTCCACAGTGAGCGGCCACATGCAGAGCAGTTAGGTAGTCGACAGTGACGTCATCGACTGGCGCTCTGCGGGAGAGAAGCACCCGAGCTGCTTCGGCATGGTCTCCTTGAGCCGCCATATGGAGTGGCGCCAAGCCGTTCTAAGCAGCGGTTATTGAAATATTAATATTGCAAAAATACAACGGTATAATTATCATAAAGATAGCACATCTGTATATAATATTTTTTCATTTAGTAAAATTATTTGAATATAGTAATACACGCTAAACAGTGATATCTTCCAGATAACCTTTGGGTGAGCCACCCAAGAGTGTGTGTCGAGGTATAATTAGGCGGAGAAAAGAAAATGAAAAATAAGTAAATGTCTAATAACAATCACGGCAATAGATAAGAAAGGGTGATACTAAAAATATTTTAAAATAAACATTGGCCAACATAATATGTTTAAACTGCATAATATGTTTAAACCTCTTCAACTCCAGCCAAAACAAACGTTATTCTTTTTTAACAAACGGTTTATAATTTGTTCAGGTTTACATATACTTAAGCTTGCTCCTAAATAATTACAATCCTACAATCATCTATGAGTTTAAGCCGCATGAAATTTTATATTATAACTGTTGAGATTATCGCAATCAGACTGACAGAGAATACTTCATGTATATTACGTAGTAATAATTCGCGAACCACATTTACAAATCAAGGGTTACATATTCAATTTCAACCCACCCCATGCAAGGACAAACCAGAAATAGGCATATTTAAAAAACGTCCCAATTTACATTCTAAATCACTTATTTTTTATTATTTTGCATTACTTTTGCTTCTATTACAGTTTGGAAAAGGTGGTTTAACATTGAAAAGATGAAACAGCATTACGAATGATACCTAAGTGCATTTATCGTTGCATCCTCTTTCGTTATTCATATATCATGACATTATATGTCACTTACCTTGCTTTTGCTGGTGATGGGGGCACCTCGGTCCAACAAGGCTTCCACTACGCGCTCGTGGCCGGACCGCGCGGCGCAGTGCAGCGGCGTCAGACCATCTCGCGTGCGCGCTTCTACATTAGCGCCGTTATCGCATAGTAATGCCACCATATTATCTTTACCTGGTAGAAATGAGTAATAAAATAAAATAGACTTCTATAACAACGTAGAAGATTAGATACACTTATGATAGAATAATCTAAAAAAAAGCAAGTGAATTGAGCACATCTGGTAGTCACAATTTTGATCTTAAAAAGGACCAGATCAGATGGATTAAAGACGTATATTGCATTTAAATTGTCAGGTTTTAAATTTATTTGAATTTAATTCTTACACTGAGAGCTATAACACCGCCACTTTAAAGCGACATTTATGAGGACAAGAAAGTTCTTTTTCTTTTACGTAAAGACAACGCCTCATGGTAACTTACAAAAGCCTATTCATTGTATGATGACATTCATCTTCTAATACCGACGCGGACAAACTATTCCAATCTTTCGCGATACGCATAATATCTGACGGAAGAAAACGCGTCATCCGTTCCAAATGAATATTTATAAGGGAAGAAAAGTTCGTCGCCATACGTAGAGTTGTTGCCTGCACATCTAATATATTTACTCCCAATCCTACAATAAGATTTTGAAATTTAAAAACACGATTTTTACGTCCCTTTTTAATCCATACACTTACCCCACTTAGCCGCAACATGAAGAGGGCAAATGTTGTGCTTAGCTGCACAATTCACATCCGCACCCTTGGCCAGAAGCAACCTGGCCACTGCCTCATTTCCATAATGCGCTGCGATGTGCAACGGTGTAAATCCAGATTTAGATGTTACGTCAGGGTTGTGTTCATTCTAGAAGAAACAAATTGGTTTAGTCACTGGATTAATATAAGTAATATAATAGTTATTTATTTTAATTTCCGTAGGTAACAAAACATTTGAAATGTCAAATGTTGTAAGTTTGGCAAGGATGTATATAACTAGCGTCCTAATACATAGATGAAGAAAAGATAACACCGTTCAAACATTAAAAAACAATAAATTGTAATTGTAGTAAGCATTAAAAAGCAATAAAAAATTTTGGTTTGTAATTTTTTTTTTAGCAACAATGGTTTATAAAAATTAACAAGATCTTTTGTTTTCTCTTTTGATGATCGAATCCGCTTTACGCTTGCCAACAATCTTTATTATTCTCAATATTATTTAGTTCACAGCTCCTTTTTTCTTAAAATCTTTCTCAATTACAAGATTAGTAGCTTATTTTAATCTCAATTATTTTAACATAATTTCATTCTTTAGTATTTGCTTAACATTTTTGGTAAGTAAATTAATTCATAATCGTGACTTTCTCCTTATTTTCATTACTACTCTAATATTACAAATTTGGGGCTCTTGTTATTTTTAGATTCTACTTGACTATGATGTTATTATCATTTGCTATATTTCGATATTTAATATACCCAACATTTTTAAGTTTACAATAACCAGCCAGAGATGTCACCTCAAGTAAAAGATTAGCTGCCTTCACATCATCTTTCTTTGCAGCAATGTGCAGAGCCGGAAGACGAACCCTGCCACGAGTGTCTGCTTCTAACAGGACAGCAACAACCTTCTCGTGACCCTGCTGCATTGCCACCGCCAACGGTGTGAATCCATCCTATGTAAATAAACCAATTAATAAATTTATTACTCCTTAGGGCGCTTGTTTATCGGTATGTTCGAGGTCTGATAGTTGAACCAAACTGATCCGCTCCAGTTAATCGTGACAGAACAGACAGACAGACAAAAAGATTGGCAAATTCAGCACTATAACTCTGGCAATAATTTTACTGTCATCAAGTCGTAGTTCGAGTAATTCCATTTAGCTAAATTATTTTCTTTAGCACTTTGACCCAAACAAAACAGTGAATAACACTCTTGTGTAATCACTCATAGATCCAATTAAAAATTGGTTGCATCTGTGACGAAATTAAACAAATTTTGCTTAACTAAATATAAAATTCAAATAAATGCATATTGCCACATACTCTAAGGATATGTCTAGCAGTTATTACTTTTTTTACTAAACTTCAATTACGATGTTTGATATTAGACTGGCTGAGCATTGCTTACCTCAGTAGCCAAGCTTTGGTTGGCTCCATTCGCCAGTAAGAATTTGACAACTGCGTCATGATTCTCCTGGGCGGCCATGTAAAGCGGCGTGAATCCATTTTGCGACTGGATGTTGACCTGAAGAAAGTAACCAGAAATTAATTTCAAAGTAAAAATTGTAAATATAGAAATTTCAGGACATTATATATGTTACGGACTACAGCTTGTGTACAACAATCCAGTTAAGTTATAAGTATTAGTAGTTAATTGAAACACACAAGAAACGAATGCTGAACTGCGATTTCTTCAAATGCAAATTTAAGTTTCATTGTTTGCGCAAATGTGGGTATAAACAGCGAACCTAAAAGTAACGTATGTCCACCACAATCGAACTTTAAAGGTATACAAATAAATAGTAATTAAAATGTTGTAAGATTATAAGTTATGTATCGAATTATTATTATTATTAAAAACTTGATTTTTATTTGAAACTTTACAGTTTAAGAAAGGCATTATCTGTTTTCTGCTTGTTCTTCCTTCCTTTTCACACATATATAGCCCTCTCGCTTACTCTTTCCGGTCATCCCACCAGTAGTTGTGTGAGAGGTTACTCTCTCAGCAAACTTTCTTCATTGGCGTCTTGTTTTCTGCAGCGTTCACTTGTGCTTACGAGGTTTTTAGCGTACTTAACAAATCTCTGTGTGAGTGTATAAGCTACATATATATATATATATAGCTACGAACCACGTAAGTCATTATTATTATTATTATAAATTTTTAACCTTCCTTACTAAACATTGTTATTTTCTGTTTTAACGGTGTTACCGTTTGAGGAAAATTACTAAACTACCCACACTAGTCTTTAAATCTACAAGATTTTAACTACGAGAATCTTTCGGGTTATTTAATTTTCAGAATGAATAGTGTTACTAATAAGGATGTGGGTGGAGATATTCACAAAGAAATATCCAATATTATAAATGAACCTAGACATGGTAGGAAACGTTCGAAAAGAAGCCGTAGCCCATCTCGTAGTAATAGCTCCTCAAGCTTTTCCAGTGAAACAACCACTTCTTCATCCTCAAGCAACGGGGATAATAAAAAGGCACAAAAACGAAAAAAAGCGGGGAGCAACGTAGGCGAAAACATGTCCACCACGGACTTAATAAGTTGGCTAGAGAATTAAGTGTACTTAAAACAAGTTACTTGTGACAATAATTCATCCATTCATAACAGTTGCAATTTTCCCGAAGAATTAGCAGTAGACGTAAACGTGAGTGGCGAGTTGTATAACGATAATGAGTCTGATAATGAACATAGTTTTACCTTCGATATAGAAACTAAATCGAAAGAACCTTCAGTTCCCAAAACTTAAAAAACTTATAAGGTTTTTCGGGAGTCCCACATAACCAGCGCAGCCGACTCCGTTGGTATGCATGAGCATTGACCACCCCCCTCCCGTACATCACCGAAGGGTAGCCGTTTTTCCATTGTCTGGGCGCAAAAAAAAAACTTAAAATTCCGTTAACCATCAAACAAAATGAGAGACCGTCAATTTTCGTTAATTTGACCGGAATAAATAAAAGTAAACCGCCAAATTAATGATGGAGACATTTTTCTTCGCTCCGAGAATGATTTGTGCATGAAAGATTAATGGTTCGGAAACTACCGTTAGTGGGGTCTTTAACCTAACGAAGGCTACAGCTGAAATAAACTATCATCATCGGAAGCCATAACTATTCCACTGCTGGGTTTGGTTTTCTCTGTATATGAGGGGAACAACAGCAATAGCTATAATGTAGGTTTGCAAACCTCGCACTTCATTATGAAAAGCTCTTATTAGGTCAGCAAGAGTCATTCAAAAGATAAATCTTTAATTTTAAAACAAGATGTTACAATTACACTGATAATTGTAGATAATTCAATTGTTTGAAATTATATTATTAAATATTATTAATTACATAATGTTAAAATTACGGAATGTGTAGGGCTGCAAAATGAAAATTCACGTATAATTAAATTCTCATTTTTTACAATTACTACTAGTGGACACGGAAAACGTTACCCTGAAAGTTTAATTTTCATTTAATCAATCCAGCTTAATAATATAAATAATAATAAATAAAACTTAACGTTTTATTTCTGTGACAGACACACATACTGAAGAATTTTATACATATATTAAGTTAAAATAGTCATACCTGCGCGCCATTTTGAACCAGCAACCTCACTACTGTCTCCTGACCAGCGAGCGAGGCAATGTGGAGGGCGGTGTTGCCCTTCTTAGTGGCTGCATCAATGGCAGCTCCACGCTGCAGGAGCTCTCGGACCACCTCCACGTGGCCATCCTTGGAGGCCAGATGTATTGCGTTGAGACCGTTCTGCAAAAATCAGCTTCGTCAGCGTAACATAATATTTATGTTACATGTTGAAGAAGATATTGACGATGTTCTTTTGAGAGATCTTAGGGAGGCCCTGGCCGGAGTTATTTTAATAATAATAATAAATTTTTACTTTCGCAATAACCCAAAATATGCACGTAACGCAATTTGAGAATATTACTAAAAACTTATTTAAATAATAAATTGAATATTATATCAGTAAATTATTAAAGGATTCATGCTAGCGGCCTGTACAGTAGATGGCTCTGCGCGGTAAATCCCTTTACCCCCTCTAAGCAGTAAATATTAAATCTTAAGATGATAATCATTAACAAAGGGATTATTTTTATGGAAGTTCTTTTAAATTAGTATTAAATTACTTAGCAACAGTCCGCGAATGCAATGTACTCGTATGATTGACCCTAACCGGAGCGTATGATTTACCCTAAACTGAGCGTATCATTTACCTATTCTGATGGAGCTCTAGTTATTTTTTTTTTTTTTTTTTTTAATAACCGACAAACGAGCAGTCGAGCCACTTGATGGTAAGTGTTCATCGTCGCCCGTGGAC
>DWPT01000653.1:0-22441 GCA_018251895.1 Agathymus mariae mariae
GGACCCCCAAATTTTTTTTTTTTTTTTTTGACCCCTTGCAGGTTGTCATAGACCCCTAGGGGTCGATGTAGACCACTTTGGGAATCACTGGACTATATAGAAGAAACATTAACAATGTGCATAGATAACACAATATTACCTACGAATTGCAGTATTTACATTACTACTACAGTATTTACCTATAACTTATACAACTGTTACTCGTATTATCTACAAAAATTACAATATAAATTTAAATTTTTACTTATAATTTGGGTAAAAATGCAAATAATTAAACGCGGTAGAAGTGAAGCCGACGTTTGTGAGCAGCTTTACAATGTCAGCTTCATAATTTGAAGGAAAAAACGAAACAATATTTTCATTCATTAATAGATCACCGGCCCGCGATCACAAAAGGCGAGGCGCGAGCCCGTCAAAGGGGCTAAAAGCCTCCCAGTCCACAAAAAAGTCTCAATTAAAAGCCCCACGGAAGCTTTTAGAAGGTAATCCTTCAAATTGTTTCCAACGCCCCGTCATTAACACGAAAAGTGTTAAAAATAAACTTTTTAATCTTTATTACTCAGCGACTGCGCTAAACGGGTTAAATTATTATAGGACAAGCGCTATCTCATTTTTTATTCCTTAACCCTTTGCTGATGTAATTTATTGATGTCTGGGGAGCTTCACTTTGAAATTTAGTCTATAATTAATGTTAATTTCAATCTCTTTTCAAGTTGAAAGAAAATAATATTTAATTTTAAGTTAGGTTGATTTGCAAGTATTAATTACATTTTATAACGATTCAAGTCCATACTAATTAAAGTAGATAAATGATTGACTCACAATGGAAAGGGTTCTATATATGTTAAACCATAACATGACCTTATTGTTATTCTTTAAATTACCTGTGATTTGTGAGTCAAATTTCATTTCTTCTTTCAAAATGTCTACCAAACTTTGGGTACAAGCGATTCGGGTAGTCTAACAAACCGCGACAACGTTAACTCGCCTCCTAATTCAATATCCCAATTTGTATCACAAATATAAAACTAATCTGAAACGAACAAACTTCACTAATTACACGAATAAATCCAAACAATTTCCCGCAAACTCCGGCTGGTAACAAAAAGGAATTAAAAAGAAAAAACATCAACAAACGGACAAAAAAAACATTCCGGTGACAAGTTTTATTTACCACAAACATTGTTACGAAAACGTGGTCGAGACGGAAAAATGAAGAAGTTTTACGTCATTAAAGCCATTAATTAATTCAAATGAAACAGCGAGAAAAACATTTGCATTCGTCCCCCATTTCCTTATAAAAGTATCTAAGTCATTCAAGAATTCTCCTTGTAAAAATCTTCTAAATGAAAATTAAGCGTTTAATAAACCGACCGGTGTTGGTGCGAATTAATTAATACTTTGCCTTGTCTTGCAAGTTTTTTGCCCCCAACATTTGATATCACTGTAAGGGTCGAGGGGAGTGGCTGCACTTTAAAATGGTGTAATGATTAAGACAAAGTCTCTTGTTTTGGCGATAACTCGCCTAATTATTCGTCGGGTCGAGTCATTTCGTTTACACTGAGATTTTATGGAATCACAATTTGTAATTATGTAATCCTCGCCGTTGAAATGCAAATTAATCGTTTGTCACGTTTTCTCGTTCTTGGTTGTTGGGGAATTCTTAAAGCGTTTTAAAGTTTACCTTGTAAATGGCCTGCTACTACAAATGAAGCGGTCTTTATTTGTCGACAAATTAGTATTGAATAACGCGCCCGCCCCGCGTCAAAAGTTCCTCGAAATCGATTTATGTACCGATCAGACAAGAAGGATTATAGTTTTAGGAGTTAAAATTTTCTACTAGTACCTATCTCAGTATGAGTTCCTGGTGAACGTCAAAATACTTTAGTTCGAAATAATGCCTCACTAGACGTTCTAACTAGGCTGTAGCCTAGTTTAGCACGCTTCGCTGTTTTATACAAATAAAAAAATTACTTTGTGAAAGTGAAATGCGATAAAAAATCCAATTAGTTAAGGCGAATTGATTCAGATTAAAGAGCAAGTCTTGACAAACATTATATTAGCGCCTACGCTCGCGAGGCGCGAGCTTACATCACGAGTTCAGAGAACAAGCATGAAAGAATTAAAAAATTCCGCACACAAAATTATCTCCGCATAAACGCCATGTACGAGGCTCGATCTGATAATGTGGCCCATTAATTTGAACAAAGTTCGCGTCGACACACCGCCGTTCGCCTTATAAAGGTGAGGCGACAAAATTTATAAGTTCGATTACTTTAATCTCGGTTAACTTATGCGAGTACAATTTCAAAGCTGACAAAAGAAATGCACGCAATAAATCTCGGACCTCTTATCTGTTAAATATACCTGTATTGTTGTAAGGGGATGTCATTGTAGAATCTAAAACTAACATGCAGTAATTAATTTAATGAAGCGTCATTGCGAAACACGCGAAGTTTTTTGATCGCGTGTGACCGGCGCAGCGCTTCCATCGTCCGACCCGACTTTCGGACGTACAAATTTGTGGAAGCCGCTCACATGATGTTAGCTTACTTAAATTTCACGTAAACCCTTTTGCAGCTACTCAATATCTTCCAATAATAATTAAGTACGAAAAGCTTCTACATAATTATATACTAATCATATTAAACTTCATAACAATGATAAAATAAACGAATACACCATAAAAAGGTAACGAGTAAACGAGTTCAAGGTCGTTGAACTCGAGTTCGTTGAGGCCGCATTATATCTTCAGGGATGTCATATTTCGCTCATACAATATAGATCGTCTTAAAAGTCAGTTCTTAATCAGTTTAACGCTAATGAGGGCTATATGAATTGCGCTCTTAATCCCTGGCTGTGAGCTAATAAATAAAGGTATAAAAGCATGGCCATATTTCTCGATTAAGTGCGAAAGTGAGTGCGTTCGTCGATCGGAATCATGCGCGGCGGTGGTAGGTGCGTCATTACTTCGCGGATTGGTCACGCGAATCAGATGCGCGCTGTCCGCACAATTATAATCAAGTACGGTATATCACTCGTAATTCTAAAGCAATCAAAGGTTTTGCCATCTGTTTGTAAATAATATACCTACATCTCGCGAGCAGATCTTCAGTTCCACGTTGGCGTGGTGAAATTGCTAACTGTCTGTATATGGCAGACACGCCGCGTTTCACTGATGACGGCGTCATTGTCACGTAAGTCGGATTTACATTACCGAAGCCCGACTTATAATAGTTAAAACGCAAACTAATGTCGACTCATAATCTTGAGCTTACTTTGTACCACGAGTCGAGTATACGTGACTTAGCGAATAATCGTATCCCATCTCGGAAACTCTTCTATTTATCTTAAAATAAATTATGTATTAAAATATTACAATTCACGAGACAAGTACTTAGTATATTCTTATTAAAAAGATTCCATAGATATCTATTGTTGACACTGCATCTCCATAATCCATAGAAAGCTTCTTACCATAAATAATGCGTGTACTCTGCTAACTATAATAGCAGTTGTGCGTAGGCGCACAGATCGACAGGCCTATCCTGATTGTAAATCAGGGCTGGAAAACTATTACTAGTATTGCCGTCTGACTGATGTTTAGACACGGCCAGCCTGTGTTCGAATAAACACCTCTGATTCATGCATTGTATTCGTTTCGTAATGTTTTCTCTAATGTCATTTAGTCAACGCTATTACTTTACAGATATCGACGCGGTCGGCGACTCGACAAAATTATATCGCAAATAAAATGAATTCACATTTATTAGACAATGTTTAAGTTAAAGTTCGTTGTCATTAAAACGTTTTTTGAAAAGAATTTGTTTTATAAATCTCGTTATTGGATTATGTTTTACTGATAAACGTAAATTTTACATAGAACTATGCAATTCTAAATAAACAAAAGTTATCGGAGTAAATAATTTTACAAAACAACTAAAATTTCCTGTTTCAAAACCTGATTTAAATGATCTTCTTGTTTACGTCGCGAGACACCAATAGAGAAAAATAATAAAATCTTTATTTATATAAAAGGGTTCCTTGCAAAGTATTTTATCAGAAAGCCATTCGCAGTAAGAACAAGTTCTTTGAAAATTATAAGATTCTCGTCCCTTTTACGGGAGATAAATGAGTAAACAAGAGTGGAGTAGGCGTCCTAATAGAGAAATTACTTGGGCATAAAATAAACATATACAGAGGTATACACAGTACAGTTGGTGTAAATTGATAGTGGGGACGCCACGTGCGAACATGTCGGTCGTGTTGATTGTAATTTGTAGTGCGCGAGCGCATGTACGAGGTGGGATATTCTCCGCCGCTATATTATTATTTTATTCTGACCGGTAGGCCATAAAACATGTCCTCTAATCTAAGTACGATCTTAGATCCGTTGAAAACCTTATTGCACCTACTGTTTACGAAGCTTGTCTTGGATATTTGATTTCAACCTTCATAAACTGTTGATGGGAATTGAATACGTTTTATTTTTAAAAGTGTGTTATTCATTGATTAGATTTAGATACAACACTGTCGCTGGTATTGGAATAGATTTTTCAAAACCATATTAGCAGTATTTTAAGAAACTAGTAACTGAAGTAACAAAAATACAAAAATCTGTTTAAAAAACCTGTTTAAATTTATATTATGTTTTATCTTTATAAACTATCACTGTAAATTATATAGAAATTGTCGATATATAACTTCATAATTTTAATACGAATATATGAATTTATCAATTTCTTCAAATGAACTTTTAATTAATCCATTTATTTATTACTCATCCAACCCTTAAAACACTTTAGTGATACAGAATATTGAAATTTCATCTGATAAGTTTTGATCGCATTGTAAGGAGAAACTCCAAAAAAACTTCAATAAAAAATAGCAGCACCGACTATTAAACTGCCCTGGCTTCGCTTCGAAAAAACTACGCCTTACGCCAAGAAATAGTACCTACATTGTTTAAAATTAATTTATAGCTTTTTTTATTGCAGTGAAACAAATTTTGAGTATTAAATGATAGTTACTACAACACATTAGCAAAAACCAGAACAAAATCGGTGAAGCCGTTTTTGAGATAACCGCGAACAAACGCACAGGCAAACAGGCAAAAATTCCAACAACTATTGTTTTGAGTTCTATTGCGTTAATAAAGGCCCCTATAAATATTTTTTCTCATATATCGTTCATGTACAGAGAGCGATTAGTTAGATATGTACATATATAAATTAATGGCAATTATTATATAATTGTAGATGTCATTACCATACAACAGATGTATTTGTCTAGTAACAACAACTTACCACCTTAATTTTATTATATTTTACTGTAAAGTCAATTAAGCTTTTTATTCTTTTTATAAGGAACTCGTGCATTATTCTCGCTATCATCCTACATTAAATTAAATTTATTTAATTATCATTTATTTGAATTATATATTTTTTTAAACTTAATAAGCAAATGAAAACAGATTAGACCGTTTCGCTGAAGCCAAGGTGAGAGTAATGCTGCAAATGATTGCACTACTTAATTTGAACACGCGAACAAAATTAATGAATAATAAGACTTTCTGGTGTCTTGAGATTTATTGTGACATATCTAAAGTATAATATACATTTTTCCAGCAGTTAGACTACTCAAAGTTTATTTTATATCATTTAAACTTACTCAAAAATTAATTTATTGAATGAATTTACATTTACACCAGAGAAATTTAAATGATGTACCTACCCGTTTACCTAATATAACGCCATGGTTATCCAGTAGGATCATTATTATTGCCCGCCGACTTTGGCAACTGCTTTATGCGATAATCATAGATTGAGGTCAATCGTTAGCGCATATGCCAACTATGTGAAAATAAACAAGTGCTTAATTTAACCGCATTATAAACCGCTACTGATTTTTTAAGCAACAAATGGCAAACGTAAACTTAATACTTCTACCCAGAAGAAGATTATCTTCGTGTTTCAATTTGACGTGTGATAAATTTTTAATAGCGTTTTATGTCGTATAAAAATACGAGGTACAAGTGGTTGAGTGCGTCATAGTTCTGACATTGATAAGAGCATCAGCCATCAGAAATACTTAAAGGTTTATCTATGTGTGGCCAGCAAACAAGACAGTGGAAAACTCATTAGCTTACCACAGTGCAACCGAAACATGTTTAAAACTTATCGCGGTTGCATCTAGAAGAAGGTGGCTCGCCAAACATTTAAGGAATCCTACTACCATGGACGAGTACCGTTGGGCTTAACTGGATTGTAACCAGCGCCACAAATAAGGACCGACTCGACTGGACTAGACTAACTAGACTCAAACATGGATAGAAATGGATGGATAAAAATAATACTCTCATTATTATACAGTATAACACTGACATTGCATATCTCTCTCTCTTAGTTACTGTAAAACAAGTGACCAATGTTATTAATGCCATAACGCCATGTATGAACCCATTGACACGTGTCGCTAAACAAAAACTCGCTGTTGCAAGTACATTGTAATAGATCGAAATATTAATATTGACACAGATAACTCTGACTAACAGATCGGTTTTTACTCATCCTAATGCTATTTTGAACACAAAATGCCTTAGGCCACACCTAAAACAAATCGTTTTAGGTTTAAACTATTTACCAAAAAAGGAAGCAATTTAATGAAGTTTTATGTCATGACATATTAAAAACAAACTTAGATAAGTATTATAAAATTCGATAAATTGGTGACGTGTTTTTTTCCCAAACCAAATTTTACTTATAAGGAATTGCTATACTCACAAGTACATTTTTCACTTATATTTATATTAAAATAATGCATATGGAACGCCCTTACATGAATGAAAGAAATTTACAGTTATATGAACGTGTGTAAACTCATTCGGAGCACATAACAATTTATAGCGGGATTTTACGGCCGACTTAAAATGACATCATTTTGACATCAAATAATTTTGCACACGGACTATATTGTTCCCCTTCCCAGTGTCCTGTGAACTGTGTAATGTATAACAATCTTTATAAAAACGGAAGAGCGCTTAAAATCCAATAAGTAGGAACACGTTTCTTGATTGTCTTCCCATGTCGTACAGTCATAAACCGAAAACAAGATTATCTCAATTGAAAATCGAACCCAATACTCTAAATTTAACGGGTAACTATGCCAAACGTTCTTTAGTGTTTCTTACCATTGTTAATGCAGGACTACAGACATGCACTTATATTTCACTCATTTATTTAGGTATGAAATTCTAGTTATCTTACGTACGTCATAATCTTTATAGATAGTGTACGGCTTTGAATAACTAAGAACTGTTATTGACATTGCTTCATCGTTATAATATCGACACACGTTACTAACAGGACAAACGTAAAACAGGTATCTCACAAACAACTCACGCTATTTTGTGACCGTTGTAAAAGGCACTATTTCTCATGAATGAACCGAATTGTCCGGCATTGCGTGTGTGCTCAATACTACTTGTATACGAACAGGGTCACGTGTGTGTGCGTGGATTTTTGTGAATGGCCGGCGATATCCGGTCTTATACAGCATACAGTATTGACCGAACTACGGGTTTTCTTATCATCTCTCGGACGCTGTCTAAACACAAGATATAAAAATGGTGTTTTATTACTTTTTACAACTCTGTCTATCCATGAATATCGATGAGACGTATCGGATAATAGAGCTGGGGACGAAGAAGCGAGATGTACGCGCGTAGGTGTCAATGAGTCTCGTCCATTTCTACCACTAATTTAAGGACGGAGACTTTAAAAATTTTACATGACAAAAAATATATTGTGTGGGGAATTTAAAGAATATAAGAATGTGAGCGGAATTCACTGTAATTTTGTGTAACAAAAAATTAAAGATTACAATGCTAGTTTCCATTTCGTAGGTGGACAACTGGAGTTTGTGAGCACTGCAGTACAAGAGTAACACTTGAAGTACTACGTCAAAGATTCAAGATAGGTACAACTTTCAACTAACAAACTTTATTACTTTATCTATTCTTGATGATTCTCTATTTAAATATTATATTTTTAGGACAAGGCAAGGACCTAATTTTTTTTTATAATATAGAAATTAATTTATTACCTTACCTTAAAAGTAAGAAATGATCAATACGATAAAAGTATTTTACGTTCGTAAAATAAAGAAACACTGAAAACATGTCTTCAACACGGCTTAAGCGGCACACAGAAGTGAAAACTTGAATTAGCAACTTGGGTATAGGAACCAACAATCAATAGCCTCCGAGATAGTATACCATATGACTTATCTGATGATAACTTGTATCCTTCAAAGCACAGAAACAATAATGTTAAGTTTTATAACTAAATCTCACCCATCCAATTGCTGATCGCGATTAACGGAACGCGTCGTATAAAATCATTCAATTAATCTTAAAATTTATTATAGCTAAAAAAAAATATTCAGCGTCCCAATCGGACAGCTACACAAAATGCGAATGGTCGAGTATTTTAAATCATATCGAGACGTTATAAAACCATATCAAGCTAAACAACACCAACAACTATAAGTATCGCCTGTGTTTGCCATTCCCGTACGTTTTGAGAACATACTTGTGATGATTCAAATTATAGACAAAAAATAATGTGATAACATGATCAAGTCTTATGCAAGTTCCTGTGATTCTTAGATCATATCTCCTAGTATATGGGTCTGGAACAATTTTATATATAAAAAACTTGTATACGTGAGTATATAATTGAACTTCACTTAAACGACTGGACTTATTTTGATAAAACTTTTCAATGTATTTAAGTAGGTCACGAATAAGTCAAAGAAGAAAGAACGTTTGTTCTCATATCTCTAATATATATATATTTTTCTTCATGCATACAATAAAATTACAGAAATCAAAATATAATTAGGTACATGAAAAGTGTGTACAAGGGCACCACTTGATGATAATCAGTAATTTCTTCCAGTACGTCAAAAAGTGGAAAAGTGGTACATAGAAATGTATATAATGCATGTATAGTTATAAGAACTGCCAGCAAATGAAGAGACATGCTGCATGACGGTAAACAGTCACATTCCACATTCACATCTGCTTCAGCAAACGCCATCGCAGTGTCCAAGTTTCTTACACAAAAAACCACTCATTTAACATGTAATAGTGTTGATTACTTTTAAAAACAAGATCGTTACAGGGATAGCGCCGTACGGACAATAAAAAAGTACAGCCCCACGCTCAGAAAATACCCTCCTACTTAAATAATAAATTTAATGTTAGCACCAAGAACAGACAGAAAATCGAAACAAAAAACAGCCACCCTTACCAAACGAAGACAGAGTTAGAGCGCAAAACAGGGTCTTGCCTTATCAAAATTTAAATTTGGAAAAAAGCGGGGGCCTCGTCTCATTTCAATAACCGTTATTCGGTACCGTCCCCGCCCCGCGCCGGCCCCGTGTCGCTGGAACTATGGGTGATTGATGGCGGTACTGAAACAATGGCCACTCGCTCCCGAACCGAACCAAAACGCGAATCCTAATAAACGCTTTATTTTATTTGTACCAGACTCGATAATAAATATCGACATCGCCTTAGATTCGGGATTATCGCGACCGGTCCTTTCTCCCGTTTCGAAATCATTCCCATGCTCGACAATTCTTTCTCCACTTCTTGTCATGGGTGGGTTTTTTGTGATATATAGTGGCAATGGAACATGCTGTCCACTGTATTGTGTGTTGATTGTCGTCCGGTATACACATAAGTAAAGTGGACACGGAAAATTTAATATTTATAAATAAAATCAGATACATGACCAAATGTAGTTTTTTTTTTTAATTATTGAAGATATTAAACAAAACCCTTGACAAAAATCTAATGGTTCAAATATTCAAATTTTCCATGGGCCGTCTTAATCCACCAATGAGTATGTATTTGGGATAGCCTTATTTACAAGAGGTCATGTAAACGTAGAACAACCCGTGAACTACAATCGCGTTCGCTGAAGCCGGGCTGGTGAGGAATAACATCAACAAATCCTACAAAGGCCTGTATGTTTCAATGTCAAGGTTAATCCTTTAAGTTTCAATGTTTTGGTAGCATTCCAATAATTACAGAAAAGATAATGTGGTTATTCGAAATAATACAGGTATAACATATTTCGTGAGTGTATTAGAAAAATCATCTGATCCGATCTTGGATTTGTAACATCTTTAAACTATCCTAGACTATCCTAGGTAAATTTTATCATTATTTTTGTCGAGTACGCAAAAACTATCGGATGATCTCTATTTAACAATATTCTCAGAACAGTATGACGTAGCGTTGAGTTGTCGAGTCCTTTCTATTGCCCATTCCAATAAGCCACGGTACCTACTTACCATTAAGTCAGTCGGCTTTTTCATCATGTATCAAAAACATTAAATCGTGCTTAACATTATTACATTAACACAAACATTAAAACATACTCCAATTCGGTAACTATTGATAATAAAAATTGTTACTAACTTTTCCTTACAAACAATACTTAATAGTCCTTATACCGATGCATTCGCTCAGTAACAAACTTCACCGCCGTCAAGGATGAAAGCCCAAATTACATACTAAACACAGCCCTAATAACACTGCATGCTTATTCTCCAGTTTCAACAACTTATCAGTCATTTTTCTCCTAGGAAGCTTTAACCGCATACATTTCCCGCAGATTGTCGGGTAGGGCCCCACTTTAGACCTCCGTTCTTAGAATGTGTCATCAACTTTCAAAAGGTATGTAAGCATAACTAATTACTTACAATTACCTACAATCCCCGCTCGACGACTTAACGCTGGTGTAAAAAACGCTTGACGTCCCGTATGTGTCATTTGAAGACGTCGCGATTATTCGGGCATAACATTACACTGGAAGGGGATCCTTCATTGTTTTATCAATTGTGAAGTAACTTGTAGGAAAATTATTTGAATAACAATTATTTTGCGTTTTACAATAGAAAAACGAACCGCCCTGACTTTGTTAAGGTTTAAGAATTGATCATTATACATATAAAATCGCAAAATATATAACTTATTGGAAATAATGTATCATTGAAGAGGTTCCGGAAATTACTTTCCACGTATAGGGACAAACTCACATAATTCGTAGTCTCTGTGTCTTATATATATTAACATAAATTTATATTTTTGAATGTAATTAAATTTATTTACTTAAATTTAATATTCTTCAATTATCTTCATTTCCTAATTTTTTATTATTTAATTTTATAAACGTGGGTACATACTAGGAATCGAAAAATTAAAAATAATTATATTGCTATGACTTAACATTCTCATTAAGAATATCGAATCTAAATAAAACCAGTTTTTATTTAATCCTTTTAATGCTGTCTTCACAACGAAGTATTATTTTTATCTGTAACGCAACGCAACGTATATAAATATCTAAATGACATTCTGGTTTTGGTACGATGTGGAAATAGCGCAATTGTCTCGCTTACTACGTCCCATGCATTTCTATTTTCATACCTCATACAACATGTCATAACCTTTCATAGGGATTTATTTTATGAGTATCAAGAACAATCCGGAATTTTTTATTTAAACATTCCAAATTATCTAAAAAGAGTACAGACCTTTTTAATATTCCAAATTCTGAAAAATAAAAATGTAAAATCTTTTACAAATATTTTGGTAAAATTTATCCTACAGATTGCTCAGGGTTGCACTGGAAAGGTCACACAAAATCCCAAGGGAAAATATGTATATGCCTTTTGCGCTCTACTGCGGAGGGTTTTTAAAACGGGCAGTGTAAGAAAATCCATAGCATTGACGAATATAAATTCAAACACTAATTATATATTAAGTATTCTTGCAATTTACAACAATTCGACTTAACAGTATATTCAAGACACAGAACACAATCCAGAAGCTTCACAGGACCTGACCTTAACTTTTTCGCTGTTTCGATAGGTAAAAGTGATTCACAAAATATATCCCAACTTCCAAAACCATAATGCAAAACCACCTTCCGAGAAACTGGTTTCTCAACAATGTGAAGTTTAAATAAAATCTTGATAAATGATTACCGATTATATATTTTTAGTGTCCAGGATCGAACCTGAATCACTGATACGCGACGTCTTAATTCAACTTTCCACTAAATTATAGTGGTTGATTAATAAATAAAATAAATGAATACTTTATATTAATGAATTCTCTTAGCGGGCAATTAAAATTTTTATGTTAAACGGAGACAAAACTTACTAATATACGAGACCGGTTTATCGTGAATTTTTATAACCATATCAATAAATAATTAACGAAGACATAAGTGGTTTTTGATGGGATTTATGTTTACAGGATTGTCAGTGACACAATATGTATAAATTTATAATGTAGTTAATAATATATTCCAACATGATTAGCAAATTGTAGAGACTGTTGGAATGTAGACAAAAGTGGCATTTATATGTTATTTAAAAATAATACGAACAGTGGAAAAACCTGCAAAATCGATCTATATTTTTTCTCTCTATTTTTGCACTTTCGAGTAATTTATTACACTACACCATATAATTATTTATACGGGGACACGGATGTGGAAACAGAAATTCAGTCCATTTGACATTCGGCTTTTTCGTGTGGAGAAATCCTCATGGTTTTATTGCAACCGACCCCATAGCCCATTTGTTTGTTACTCTGCCTGTCGAGTGCCGAGTCTCGGGGACGATTCCCGGCGAACTTTGCCTCATATTCAAACTAGACCCAAGCTCAGTATGGATACTGTCATTGGAAAAAAATAAGGTTGTCTATTTCATACAATTACGTAATGAATCCCATAAACAATACGCACACCAACAAGAAAATGATACGTTACATCTAATTGCAACAAAAGTGTTGTAATATATCTAACAAGTACCTCGCAGGCTTAAATTACTAATAATCAACTTTAATCATTTCTAGCTGTATCTCAAATTGAGCCTTTCTTGGTGTTATTAAAGTAATGACTTGGGTGGGACGTACAAACAAACAAAAATTATGTGTGGTAATTAAAGAAAGGGGTTCCATTTTATAATCATCTGATAATAGCACCGTAGCTTCGTGAAAGCAATTTTGAAAATTATTACTGTAAGTGGCGTTTGATTGCGTTTAGATGAAACGACCTGGTTTATGATTGATCGCTACAATTTTAAGTGATTTACTATTATCACAACGGTGAAAATGTATCAGAATAAGTAGTGAAAACCGTAAAACTCCAGTATATTTTTTTGTTTATTTTATAATAGGCATCTAAAGGTTAGTATTTTATTATTTCTAGTTAAGTACGCAAAATAACCTTTATCCGTGAAATTGATATTTAATTTATAATGAGGATTTTTACATGAAATATTTTTATTTATTTATTTAATACACAATAAAATTACAGGAAAACTTCGAAAAAATGGGCACCGCTTATTCTTAACCAGATTTTTTCCAGTTAACCCAATTTTTTTATTTTTGGAATCAGTTCACTATCCGATCGAATCTGTTAACAAATTTTGTTGTAAAATATATTATGTTTTTTTTTGTATAATTTATACATATTAAATTTCAAATGTCAAAATTGTTGTTCAGTTATTTGTAATTGAGACAGGATTTCTAACGCTCCTACTGATTGTAAAATACAAAAATAATTTTCAAGGAACTTTGTGTTTAGCTAGAAAAATGTATTGAATAGAAATGTATGTATATAAGGCAGGGCTTATAAATAAGTTGCCCCATGTCGTTTTCAGTCACTTTTTATGACAAAAAAAAAGATACTTATACATACATCCGGCTCCCGTATGGACAATAGTAGTGGGTATTTCTTTAATTACGTGATCGGTTATAGATGCCCACATAGTTGCAATGTCCATTTAGATCGTGCTCAATTACAATTCCATATCGATATATTTTTTAATCTGTTCTTATTTCTTACATTCATAAAATGACATCTATCATTTACGACTGTATTTAAATGAACATTTTCATTATAATAAACATTTGTATCACGTAAAAATAAACGAAATGAATACCTAAAATAACGCCTAAAAACGTAATGAAATTTCGATTCACCAACAAATAAAATGCTGAATAAAATAAAGACAATTAACTCATTATTTCGTTAAGCAATTACCACGAGTCGGGGCTCGTGAACAAAGGCGTCGGGGCGATACTGAAAATTACATTTGGCCCCAATTAGGTTCTTCGAAAATTTAATTTTGTGACAATTATACCCGGGTTCTAACCGCATCCGGATACGGGCCGATCCGCAGCCTCCGGAGCGAGACAGCGATACAAGACGACAGAGAGAGCAAGATGCAACAGGTGGTCTTTTCGAGCAATTAAAAGCGGGTTTTAATTAGTAGGGGAACTCGATTATTAGCGAATCTCGGGTTTAGAGCTTTCCAGAGGAATGTAAACCGCTTCGGAATTCAGGGGGCTCTGCTTTCATTTTATTAGTTATTAATGACTTTACAATATTAGATCTTTCAGTTGTGCAATGGAACTTTAAATCATTAATAAAATTGAACTTTGAAATATATTGACTGTCAATACAGGAGGAACCAGTTAACGCGATAATAATGAAGCCATAAAAGAAATATTATGCATTACGCAAAATTAACAATTTTTATATGTAGGTACTAACTTTATATTTGTTATAAAGATAATTTGAAATTTGGTTGTCAATCATTTAATATAATAACAAGTTTTGGTTAAGCACATGTTAGTAAAAATAGGTTTTAAGTCGCAATAAATAATATGCCGATAAATTATACAAGTAAATAATTGAAGTCTTTAACGACGGTAGTGGTTACCTTATGAATCACGTGGTGTCTCATAAAATAGGAAGCGAAGACTTTCTCTTACGAAGATGATGATTAGCATGACCTCCACAGTGCGGAAGTCCGTTAATGACCTTTACATACAATTTATGCCCACACACTTGCATAAAAAAAATGAACGCTCCTCCTCCAAATTCCCCGCTCTAGGATTTCTTCACTCTATTGCACTAGGATTTCACCAAATTCCCGCAGTAAACTTCTCCCACTCTCCCTTACTAAGATTCCCTTACTCGCTCCCATACTAAGATTCCTTCAGTCCCCCCTAGGATTCCCTTACTCTCTCGTAGATACTAGGATTCCCTTGATCTTCTGCACAACGATTCCTTCACTCTCCTGCAACAGCATTTTTTGGACTACAGAGTACATACACAAATAAAACGACAAAAATCCAAGACTCGGGACCTAAAATCGAACTCAGAACCCGACATTCAATTATAAAGATGTCGAAACCATTAGTATACATAGTAACTATTATCTAAGTTCTTTAATACTAGAAACATAAAAATTGAAAATACAGAATACATTATTTCATTCATTTTCACAGAGCACAACGCTACATGTTAAAATATAAAAATGTATTTAATAATTAATATTATTATTATTAAATAATATTTGTAACAAGATAATAATTACACTTACAAATGTTTCCAATGTGGTATATTTGTTTTAATAATTATCAAAAACAACTAAACGATCAATCAAGATTAATCAAGATATCTATTAGATAATATTTGTATCGTAAAATAGCTGAACTCAAAATCTCAACTCAAATCGCTGATGGCGAATATGACAAAATCGTAAAGAAACCATTGTTGCCATTTAAGCAGCGGGGTTATATTGTGTTAGAATCACACTTTATTCAAATAACACGCGCAGATAAACCGTTCAATTGAATAGCTCGAATAGCTGTATAACTCAGCCTACGCATAGATTATGACGTCCTTTCGTAAATAACAGCGCTCGGCGTCTGAATGCTTATTCGATACTTAGCTTTTCTTGAAATATCTGCATTTCCTTATCAATAGAAATGAGGGGGCGCTTTTTAAAGGACCGGGGGTGGGCCGCGCGTGTGTGAGTCCGACGTCGTGTGCGTTACTCATCTATATGTGTTAATGCGATTTCTTTTTACCAATTTTTCATGCGTGTCTTCGTTTGAGCTCCAAATCAGGACTGAATAAATTATGGCGAACAAAAAAGAATAACAATCGAAAAATAAGATAAAGTATGTTGTTTTCACGATTAAGGGCAAACAAATTACGCTTAGTTTGCGTTTATTTATTTGTTTACGTTTTATTGCAAATAGTAAAAAAAATAGTGACTACAATGAATTATTAAAAATTTATGTTAGACGACTTATATATGTTTTCCTGCGTTAAAATTATATTTTTTTTATTTGACTGCATTTAACAGGCTTACAATCAATCTTTATATTGTCACCCAATTAATAATCATCGCTTCATCTACAAAGAACAAAAAACTAAATTCGTTGTGGTATACCCAAAAAAATTCAATCCATTCGTACCGATTCGCATCCCGTCTCCTCTCATCGCACATCCACCCTACAAGAAGTCTTCGCTCCACACAAACGAAACTTGCATATGATTTAAACACACACAACCCTACTGTTTAATGTGTGCGTATATCGCTATTCACGATTTTCGCATCGATGGTGTTGTATTGATTTCATATTGTCGTTCGTCGCGACATGCAAAGGAAAGGGTGTGAGATCGGACGCGAATGTAACCACATGAACTATTGTTTCAAAATGCGTTAAAACAAAAAGGTCTACGCAAATGCGTTATATAGGCGTAACAAACGCGTTACGAAGGCGTACGTAAATACTGAGTGATTATATAATCATTGAGCCAATAACAAATGATAATCTAATATTTTAGTAGTTCAGGAAAATTTTATACCCATAGCCTACAAATAAGCTGACGTTCCAACTGATGATGAGCGCTCACATTCTTCCATGGACGTTCTTATCACCAAAAGCATCACCAATACGTCGCTGGCTTGTAATATGCGAAGCAGAAAACCTACTATTTGACTGTCTCTTAGACACTGTAACTTATATACGTTACAATATTTCATGACTGATTCCCAAACGGAGGTGGCTACTAGCTGGTACCGATCCAAGTGACCATCATCAGAAGGAATCTAACAAATAGAAAGCTGCAGGGGTAGTTCGCACTTAATGATTTGCGAATCCTCTTTCTCTCCAAGAACTAAACATATACATAAAAAGCTACATAAAAAAGAGAGAGATATACATTTGAACTCCAAATACCAACCCTATTTATTTATTGGGTCACAAAAGGCACCTTGACAATTATTTTTAAAAATTTACCCCTAAAATTCAGAATTAATTTGGTACATAATTAGATCACCAACATCTTTACGTAATTCCAAAATTTTTCCTTTGATAGATTCCGCGAAAAAATATAGTGCAAAGAATTCATGTCATCAGATTTTCCATCAGTATAAAGAAAATGTAATATTTTCTTGAATGTAAACACGTGACCATTAGTTTCGGTTGGTTGGATTCAGATAATTGAAACCTCATGAATGTTTAAAACAACTTGCAAGCCGTGTGTAGCGTTAATTTAATAAATATATTAAATTACAATTTACAACGTGTAGACTGTAGATGACTCCATTCTAATGGAAGTAGTAGTTACATTGTCAAGTTGAGAAGATATTTCTAGATAATATAACTAAATAATACGTCACGTTTTACGCTTTACTATTGTCGATGTTACAGATCAGGTTCGAGTTGTTGAAAACGGTCAAGCCGCTCCAACTTTAAGTCAGAAGACCAAAGCTTTACGGTTAAAAATATTATCTGCGTATCTAGTAAATGCGTATATTAATTTATCATGAAAGCTGCAGCCAGGCAGTCAACATTTTACTAACTGTTTCGAGGGGAGGACTGTATTAAATTTTATTTCCTATCCCGTAGGATCCATCCATTTACCGGGATAAAAAATACCCTAGACGTAAACTACCAGAATGCCAAGCATCATGCACATCTGTCCAGTGGTTTTAGAGTAATACGTTATCAAACAGGCAGATAGACGAAGATTCCAAAAAATATCTTTTGAACTCTATATCGATAATAAGGTCTCCATTTTGCCGAGTTGGAAATATTGAAATAGATGTGTGGAGTGACACGAGTGGATAAGGTCAAGAATGTGTATAAAATGGGTAGTACAAAATAGCACCTATAATACCTAAAGTAAGAATCAGACGGTTAGAATGGTTTAGGCATGTGTTGAGAAGGGATAAAGACACTATGACCATAAAAGCAACGGTTATGAACGTGGATGGATAAACAGCGATAGTAAGGCCCAAGAAACGGTGGATGGATTGTATTAAGACTGTATGAATGAGTCGGAAGTTTACATAAGTATGGTAGTAATCGCGGTGAATGGAAGGAAAAGACATATTGCGCCATTCTCAGACAATGGGATAAGGTAAGGCAGATGATAATGAACTATAACGAAGTCTGCCTACATAAACATTTCCAAGCTTAGACAATACGATAAAGAGTGTTAAGCTCATAAACCGTTTTTCCCTTTGACTTTTATATCGTTTTAACCGACAGCACAAGATTGCGATATCCATTTGCGCCGAAAGAGTTATTTTTATGAATTTTTATTTTTTTTATTTGTCGTATTTCTTTTTTTTATACCTTTACAGACTACTATCAAATTACTCTCTTTTTCTGCACCGTCAAAACAGCTTAGAGACTATGTTTATACAAAATAATATTAACAATAAGTGAAGCTCTAATTTAAACGTAATTATGCGTTCGGAAGATAGAATATCACATCAATGGACTTTTAGCAAAGTAAAATTTGTATGATTGATAGGTATATAGGTAATATTTTCTTAGATTTCGTAATCTAATTAGTTTACAAACACTGTCTTAGAAATTACAATTAGAAAACATAACAAAATAACATAATAAAATTTTCGTCCCAAAATAATGTACATATTATCAACTTATCTTTATTCTTAAAAACCCCGAAATGTCTCGCATCATTTTGCATCCCGTGTGAACGTACCTTGAAGCAGTAAAAAGGGGTTCCGAAGTGAGCGCCATTAGAAAACGCCTCGATAAGGATGTTCAATCATTTCGGTACCAATAAGGGGTGCGATCGATTTTGCGAAAATGTCACCCGACCGATATCGAATATCGCCCGCGAGTACACGTCACCCTCGTCAGTTTAAAACTCGCGTGACGCAAGCATGCGACGTGCAGTGTAATTATTAGGGTAAAAAATTACCCAGTGATATTAAGAATCGTTCCTGAAGATTTTAATAATAAAGCATTAGACTAGTAGTATGTGTACTTTAAGCTTATATAATTTTTAATCGTAATTATAAATTAAATAATAAATGATTTTTCTATAAAGTGACGGATTTGATATTATAATGGTTACATACAGTTCATACTTAACATTTAAACTTATTACACTAAAATATTTTATTTAATAAATTTAATTTGTTGTTTCAGGTACCTACTACGTATGTTATGCACCAAATACTACAAGAAAATCTACGATACATTCAATAAAATCTTCAGGTAAAAGACTCAAAACTATGTTCGAACAAATCCACTTGAAAATCTTTACAGCAGCATAAAACACGGATAGCATTTTACTCACACTATAAAAATAACTATAAACCTTACTCGCCTATTCGTCAACAGATGGCAGTATACGTATCAAACAGGTTGGTCGAATGAGGACTCGCACGATTCTAGCGCTCCCACATACGTTCAAAGAGGAATTTTCTCTAGTTTTCCTTGTTACAAAGGTGGTGTTTCTTGCAAGGTTATAGTTTCACAATTATCGGATAGGGGGCGGTGTTAGTGCATCATTTGTAAAAGTAAATGATGAATTGTATTATGTAATAATATGTAATTAATTCACATATGAATGTTTTGGAATTATATGAGTTAAACGAATAAGTAATAGACTTTTTATATCACGTACGGTATGAACAATACGTAAAGTTGAACAATTCTTATTGAATACAAAATTTATTTGTAAAGCATTATAGTTTGTATGACTTTATGTGATAGAATAACAAAATAGACGAAATAAGTCTATTTATTAATAGCTCTGCCTAACATAAGATACAATAAGACTCTTCGCCTTTTGAACAATATTAACATTTCTTATGTGTCATTGAAAAACTATTTCGTGAACTCACTGAAAGGTAACAACACTAAAAATTGTCGATTTTGGATAACGTAAAGTGTTATTGTTTATTTGATTAAATTTGTACAAAATGGTGTGCTACCAGTTTTGAATGGACAAATTGACATATTATACCTACATTTTATTCTGATTATGTTCGTACAATACTATGTGCGTGTGTATGTGTGTGATTCTGAGGGTGTGTGTTATCAACATTTTAATATTAATTTCTTGATTTTGACATTGTTCAATACTAGAGTACCGGTCCAGGCCTTCTGATGTTCAACTTTATTTTTGTGTTGACTGAAGCACCTCACTGCCAAAATTTTCGTTGGTCGTTGATAAAAAAAATATTATTATGAATCTAAGACTTTTTATGGATAGATTAAGCATAGTTATAAACATCACACCAGGCGCTCAGTCGTAAGTTTTATCTGTGAGATTACAGAATCACAATGTTGCTATTCGTATATATATTTATTATTTACATACAATTAAACACTTTATAATACAATATTTAATTATATTAACTCGTTGTGCTGTAGCAATGTTCAATGTGTAAACACCACGGTTACTACTTGTAAGGTTCTTAGTAAAATTACCCTTACAACTCATTGTCCACTCTTTTTACGCTTACACGTTCCACAGATAACAAGAACATTAAAAAGTGGTAAAGATTTTAAAATAAACTTAGTAAAACTAATAAAAACAAGTTCGATATAAAATCAGTTTCTTTCGATTTAGTGGAAATAATCACTCAAAAAACTGCTCGATTGTTTTGTAAGCACATGGTACAGTAAGTATTTTATAAACCGAGACACTTTCTACAAAATTCGGCTTCGGTTAATCTTCCGGGTAACAATATTTTGCTAACAATATTTTTCTGAAGCGATAAATGTCTATACTTTGGTATTTGTCGGTAATAATAGATAATTTTGCATTACTTTCCTTCTTATACTCGTAATTAGGGTTACCAACTTATCTTAACTTCCTGGAATATATATTTTTTATTTGAGTCGAAACATTGAAAGCTATTGAAAATTGACTATACAGCGATAGATATTTCCGATTTAACAAAATTACCTTTTAGAAGCTGTATTTTATTTATTGTTTTCTTTCTTTCTTGCCTGCTTTTCATTTCCTGACCGACAACGCATCAGTGATACCTTTGGTTTTCTGATGTCCATGCGCGACGGTGATCACTTACCACCGTGATCGTGGTCATGCGGCTCGTCTGCTCGTTCGTCGGCTATTAAAATAAATAAAATCTTGAACTTATTTTTCTTGTTGATTACCTACCTGTAGTGAACAGACTTGATGGTCTTGCCCCCCATTGCCATACGCAACATCGCAGGGATGTCACTGACGATATGGCATTCAAAATGTTACTGATACACGAAAAACAATTAACGTTATTGTACTTAGACTTTTGACAACCCTACTTTCAAAATATATTTTTGCTGCCTCAACGTTTAAATTCCAGGGGACATTGCTCATCTCACACGCACATAATTTGTCCCAAGCCCGACGGTCACGTAAATTTGATTATTGCCTACCGAATAATGTCGAAATACATACTAGTCTTATAAAGAGTTTGCGAATTGTGTAAGTTTGTGTGTATCTGGATGTTAATCATCCGCACACAAAATACATTATTCCGGATGGATCAGGACTATCGTGTACAACTCTCGTAAGTAGAATCATGGTGATATTAGTTAACTCAGTCAACAGTTTGTTTTAATTTAGATGTTTATTTTTTTCATCTAACCGAGCAAATCTAAATGACAAATGTTAAAAATAAGTAATCTAGATTATGTTTAAAATAGTTATCTACTTAACTTCCATGATATACACCTTGATAGATAATTGTTTAACCTAAACGAAGACGATGCGGGTCACTGATTATCAATAAAACAATGAAGGATATCATAATTTTATTAATTTCCTATAATATTAAGTTGTAAGTATCTTTGTTACGCTCACATTCACATTCACTGTATAACTGTATTAACTGACTCAGTGCACGACACATCTCTCATAGTCGAGGATGTTCAGAGCATACTCCATGACTGCGCTCTGGAACATCATGGTCTAGCGTGCGACCTAAGTGTAAAAGTTCTTATGTCGTCCGAAGGCGTCCGACAAAGCTTAACAACCGCGGACGATAACAACCGAGACGAACGGCTCAATGTGCCCTCCGAGAAGGCTTGCGCTTGAGTTATCACCAATAGCCGTCTCCCATACCACTATCACTGCGCTCATAGTTCAACACGCTCGTTTACTCAAGACTGACACGAACAGTCTGGCTGTAAGCGTTTCAAATCGTTACATCGTAACAGAAATCACAGGTTCAAAACTATTAGATATCGATATACAAAAAACACAGAGCA
>DWPT01000654.1:0-22428 GCA_018251895.1 Agathymus mariae mariae
GTGAACCTAATATAGCTGGCAACTTATTAAGAGTCAATAATTCAATATAATATAATAATTGAAAACAAAATATCTGATTAGCAAGCACTCATACACACATAAATATGTATATTCTTAATCACAATGTAGTATTTGAATATTAGTTTTCAATTGGTGGTAATGTAATTAGATTAACAAATTAAAGATTTATTTATTTTATTTACCATAATATATAACATAAAATGTTGAGTTACCACTCAATGTAAAAGTTATAAGAGTCAGTATACAGGTTATTTGGATTTTTGGATATGATTTTTTAATTTTTTTTCATGCCAAGTATATTTCCATAATGCTGTTAATATTGTGTAATAATTGTTTTGTTGCAGAATAAATGGTTATCATTTGAATCAAAATTACGTAACATAGAGAATGAGCTCAGTCAACATCATGCAGTGGTAGGTGAAATAAAGGATGCCATGGAGCAAATAGCAGAGCGGAACCAGGAGTATCATCCTCCACAAAAAAGACCAAAAAAAATTTTCAAAGAGTCTAAACAAAGAAACTACAAAGTGGTTGGTGATGAACCACCCAGGATGCATATACAATTTAACACATCTATGTGTCCTATTGAACAAGTAAAGTCACAGGCTGATATTAATGTAAGTTTTGCAATAATAATAATGCTTGAAACATTTTGCGTTACTTAGTAGTGTGCCATACCATATATAAGCTGCTACAAAATATTATGATATGAGAAAAAAGATTTTTTTTATTATTAGAATACATGAAATATTTTTTTCAATTACATTACAAAAAAAAATTAATTACCATATATGAAAACAAAAGAATTTTAAACTGGTTTATGAACATCCTGGTCAAGAATAGATCAGGATGTGTCCACAACTCAGGACCTACTTTGCATATGGTGGGTGACTCGACTGTATCTATCTGTCTCTGTGTTGCCTGCCTGCCCTTTAAGCTAAAAAAAAAACCATAAAACAAGAATTGGTTCACTTAACAACATTAAGTGAGATGAAATTGCTCATGAAATTTTTCCACTCTTACAAGGCATGTTAAGCTGTTGGTACCATATCTTAACTTTAGTTAACAGTACTAAGATATGACAGATGCTTTCAAGGATCATAGCAGTTACATACTATCAGGTGTTTAATAATTTAGAAATTACTTTGAAAGATAAGAGGTATGTGATTCAAATTCCTGACTACAGAGTGGGATACAGCTTTGACAACATCATTACTGTTTGAAATTTATAATTTTGACTATGGTCAATGTTTTAGTAATTTGTTAGTTCACTTATCCCTTCTATCTTATCTATTCTATCTACTGAACTAATTAAATTTTTTCCACTAGTTCAATCATACATACATCAACTGGGCTAATTAAATGGGAAGTAAACATCGGTAGATTGATGTGATTTTTAATTATTTGGTTTTCTAAAGTTCAGCACATCCATAGAAAATGTAAATCTATTGTAGAATTAACTTGTCTCTCTATCATCCTTTAATTTTAAAAGCTCAGTTATTATAGAACATACAAATGGATTTTCTTTATATAAAACTAACTAAATTTAGCATCTTGAACATACTGAAATTTGTGACCACCATTACTTAATTCAGATGCTCTCCATGTATGAGAGGATAGTCTTTGATGACAAAGATGGAGGGGTGTGGAAGCAGGGCTGGAATATAGAGTACAAAGAAAACCAATGGAATCAGAAGAATAAACTTAAAGTGTTCATCGTACCGCATTCTCATAATGATCCAGGTATACAAATTACTTCGGGCAATACAATTGATTTAAGGCTGATATTAATAACTTATCTATACAGTATTGTTGCCTAAAAGATCAGACTCATTACTGCATTTTTACATTTCAATTAACAATGATATATGCACATTTATCCTCATGAAATTCATCTATCCTTTATGAAAGATAGGTAAGGATATATAAGAGAAAGAGACGACTGTTAATCAACTGTAAGGAATAGATAGATTATTGATAATGGTTTTGAGTATTGAAGTAATACAGCATGTTAAAAATTGTGGTAAGAATTATCTTTTTACCATGTCAACGTAATAATTGAATTAAATTATGGTTATTTTCGAAGACGTCATCCATAATACGCCGTTGATTCAGATACCCTTCAAAATATTTGTTTAATATTCAGCAGTTCAGTGTTTAAACAATAACTTCTACTCAAACAAATGTCATTGATGTATTTCTTATGTCAATATTGACTTAAAACTTACTTCCAGGATGGATTAAGACATTTGAGAACTACTACAAGACGCAAACAAAGGCGATATTTACCAACATGGTGGAGAAACTTCCCGAGGCCAGAGGAAGGAAGTTTATTTGGGCGGAAATCAGTTTCCTGTCGCTGTGGTGGAACTCTGACGCTACTGAAAAAGAAAAGACTACTTTCCAAAAGTAATTGAATAATTATATTATAGTGCATATACATGTTAAGTTACTGCGGTGCAGTTCGGTGCACGTTCACCCAACGGCCGTGGTTAGCGTGGCATCATCCCTCTCTCATGTCGGAGGTATTCAGGCGGCCGTTTGGAACTTTCGATACTGGAGTTGACTATTAACTTTGCAATGAAGCCCTGGTGTTATGTGCTGTATGTCAACCCATTTGCAAGAAGATACCCGTTTTGGGCCGCCAATGGTGTTGCCATTTCAGTTCACAAGATAATGTGGTTTCCTTGTCATGCAGAAGGACCAAATTATAATTTTAGCATAGTGTTGTTAGCCAGCAGTGTCGTGTGGAAACATTTAGAACTGCCTTGTAAATATCTTAACTAATAGTACCCTATTAAATATCACTAGTAGTATTTCTAATCGAATCGCTTCGGAACACATGATCCTTAAGTTCATAAATAGTAACCACACTAATAAAATATAATAAGTAACTCGTTTTTGCCACGTGTTGTATATATATTTTTGAAATTCTCATACATTATGCCTTATGGAAAATTCTATTTATTTTATGCGTTTTCACAGGCGGACAAGTTGTTTTATACATTGATGATTTAATACAATGATAAAATGATATTTGTATCATTTTCTTTTACACTAATAACGAAAAAAGTGCCAGTAGGGGTTTCATATGGGTTATAAAAATGTTTAGCTTATATATAAATTCAATATATAGGTATTTTGTCAATATGTATATTGTGGTAATTTTGTGCTTCAATATAATCATGAAGTAGAATAACGGTGAATGAAACTCACCAGCATAATTATGTTTTAAACCTTACCTGCACGGGACGGGTTGCGAGTGGCGCTATTATTTCCCAGCTTTCTTCTTCTTTCAACTCTTATCACATAAATCATGTAGGTACGGACATTACGACTATTATTGTAAAAACGTGTACTGATAATATGAACAAGCCCTACAATGTTCGTATGCGATTTGTGATATAAATAAATAAAATTGAAATTTAATAGTAGGTATTATTATCTGTAAGTTATAAATCGAAGTCTCTTGAAATTATTAATGACGTATCTTCATGTTTCAACTTTTTCGTTGGTAGGAATGGAAAGCCTGGAATTGCTTAGAAATATTATCTAATGAAATAGATGATACACAATAACGTACCTTTGTCTTTTTTTAGCTTGCTGAAATCCGGTCAAATCGAAATAGTGACCGGCGGATGGGTTATGAACGACGAGGCCAACTCACACTGGATCTCGATTGCGCAGCAACTCACGACGGGCCATCAATGGTTGCTGGACAACCTGGCTTATATACCCAGAAACACCTGGTCCATCGATCCATTCGGGTACTCCAGCTCTCAGCCTTATCTGTTGAAACTGGCTGGCTTCGAAAACTCAATCATCCAGAGGGTTCATTACAGGATTAAGAAGGAACTGGCACAGAATAGACAGCTAGAGTTTAGGTGGAGGCAGTTATGGGGTGAGTTGAAATAATAGAATCACATGAGTCTAATGCTACCACCCCTGTTAGTTTACTATTGGACTCAATAACAGCCATATCTTTTGGTGAGCTCTACAAGCGAACTGTGTGACTGTCCAATCAGTGTTGGATGGCCTATGTCACCGAGTTTAGTTTTGATAATACTTGCATAGAGTTGTGAGGTCACTTGCCTAACTCCTACCTTCCAGTACAGTGTCCACTTACCATTATGTGCGTGTTTATGTAATAAAAAGTATTGAAGTTTTATTTATTTAAGAAAATGTTACAATTTGAGAATATTTTTCATAATAAAATATATTTCAGACGGAGTGGGAAAAACAGATATGTTTACACATCTGATGCCATTCTATTCCTATGATGTACCTCATTCCTGTGGACCTGATCCCAAAGTAAGTATACGCTCTACAGAACTATATATAATGCCTGATTACCGATTGTTAGTGAGCCAAGGTGTGTTATTGTAAGAGAACCTTGGGGCACTAAAGCATATTTAACTATGATGTATCAGTGTGGATGGAAAAGAAACAAAAGTTTCAAATAAAGTTGGCCGTCTTAGACCTGAGGAATAATTATTAGCTTGATAAACTTGAAATAGTATAATAGTACTCTGCAGGAATGTCATTTTAATATTGCTAAAAACTGTATGTGAATTGTTTTTAGAATGTTCCTCTTATACTATACAGATTTGCTGTCAGTTCGACTTTAAACGTCTGCCAGGGAACGGAGTTACGTGCCCCTGGGGCATAGCGCCCAAGAAAATTATACAGAAGAATGTAGAAGAGAGGTCTGTGAATGTTTTGTCAGTACAAATTTTTGTCTGTCCGTTATTGCAAACTTCACAATATAATTGTTGGAAGCCTGAAGATGTAGTTCTTTAAAGAACTTAATATACTAATATTATTTTATCTGTATATTAGAACAGAAAGCTGCAGTAAGCTTAAACGCCTTCATGTCTCGGATTAAGATGTCATGTTTCCAACTAAATAACGGGCTTTGTCCATTATATGAAGCTTTTTCAATTGTAAGCTAATGGGTTTTCGCGTTCTGTACTGTTAGAGCTGGTCTGATCCTGGACCAGTGGCGGAAGAAGGCGCAGCTGTATCGCAGCAACGTGGTGCTGTTCCCGCTGGGCGACGACTTCCGTTACGACCGCGCCAACGAGTGGGACAACCAGTATCAGAACTACGAAGCGCTCATAGACTACATCAACGCCAATGACAATTGGAATGCTGAGGTGAGGTCTTATTGTGAGTTGTAAAAAATATGACGGGCGACGCGAGTTCGAATCCTGCACGCACTCTAATTTTTCAAAATATGTGCGTATTACAAATTCATCATCATTTGCATTGGTGGAGAAAAAACATCATGAGCACCCCTGCAAAGCCGATATAATGTTCTCCTTGATGTTTCCGAGGTATGTGCAACCCTCATAGCGAGAGAAGACTCCGGCCCAGCAGTAGGAAAATATATACAATGATCAATGATGATGATGGTTATAAATAAGTAATATTTTTACCGTTCTTAGTTTAGTGATAAATTATAATAGCTTTTTGTACCGGCTCTTGTTAACTCAATATATTAGTAGAAAGTAAATTATACACGTGTTCATAATGGTAGACTGTATTGCTTGAAATATAACTAGATTAATTTTAACGGCATATAATGAGGTGACAGGATCGAGCAAGCGATGCTGGCTGATCGCGAACATATTAATTGCGACTAAATTGTGTCCCGACCGCAGCTGATGCACGGTTGCACCGTACAAGCTTCTTCACAAATGTGATACGTCAGTCCAGTACGTTTCATTGCCGCGCATTCAGATCTTCAAGAGTAAATCCTGTTTGATTGGTGTTTTAACATATATAAGCGGGCGCACTGCACCGGCTGCGGCAGCGTCCGCGATTGGTTTAAAATTTCGTAGCTCTCTTCAATAACTTTGATGGTAGAAAAAAAAATTATCTTTCGAGATTCAATGACCCCCGTGCACTTGCTTGCCGAACTAGAGCTAGAGTTCGCTTGGGTTCCATTTCCGACCGGAGCAGACATTAATGTGACAGATAAATGTCGTGGGTGTTTGTGATGTCTTCCTTATTTGTGTATGTCCACTGCAACCGCCGTGTGTGCAAGATTGTTTGTTTATTTATTATCACACAAAAAAGCCGACCTAATGAGTCGGCGAGCAATATTCCATTCAAGTAGGTCATATGTCCCTAGGTTCAATTCGGCACACTGCACGACTATTTCAATGCACTGCACGATGAGGTGAAGCTGGCCAACTTCCCGGTGTTGTCGGGCGACTTCTTCACGTACGCGGACCGAAGCCAGCACTACTGGAGCGGGTACTACACCTCCAGACCCTTCTATAAGAATATGGACAGAGCCCTGCTGGCTTATGTTAGGTGAGTTGAATTAGAAACCCACGTAATTCATTCTTACAAATAGTTTTGCCGTTTGTAAACTATGATACAGCCCTGCACAATAGCAAACATTTATATAAAGAAAGATATTTAGATCTGTATAGATGAGTTTTCATTATTGGGTGTAAGGTCACTGCTGCTTTCGGTAAAAAATATATTTTAAAACTTGTATTCATTGATAGATGAAAAATAAACTTCAATAGCGAGGGAAATGCATAATATAGATTCTATCGGGCTCGAGGAATCAAAAAGGGTTTTTAATTTTGAATGGTTGGCTAGTACTGACTTAGCCGATATATTTATATTTTGTGTGCGTGTGTATGTCACTGAACTCGTAAACGACTGGACCGGTTTTGATGAAACTTTTCGTGTGTGTTCAAGGGGATTTGAGAATGGTTTATATTCACAATTTGTCCACTGTAAAATGGAAATTTTGCACTGGAAATTTTCGAATTAATAACGTGTGTAGAGGATAACGTTTGTCGGGTCCGCTAGTAGAATATAAGTATTTTGAATGCACAATACGTACTATTTATTTTATTAACACAAATAACACGGAATTGATATTTCAATTAAGATCCGTTGGCAGCCGTGCAGTAGGAGGTCGCGTGGAAGACTGAGGTGCTAAGATAAACGGCTAGTATTTAATTAGGAACTTAATGCTAACTTGCAAAATCGATAGAGATGGGAAAGGGTTGTGTCAGCACATCGCCTCACAGGGGTAAGGTGTAACAGTACGACGGAAGAAAAAAATGTTGCCATACTTAATAAAAATCGAACTCCGCTATTATAATGCAACCGCACACGAACTGACTAGTGACGAGTATCACGTCGGCCACCCAGGGCGGCCGAGATAATAACGTCGCAGGCGTGCTCGTCGCGCTCGGTGACGTACATAGTGTCGCTGCAGCTGCGCGACCGCGTCGAGCAGGCGCGCCGCGCGCTCTCGCTGTTCCAGCACCACGACGGGATCACGGGCACGGAGCGGGACGAGGTGCGCGACGACTACGCCAGGAGGTGAGTCGCTGCGGACGGACGGTAGCGACGTGTGATGTTTTGTGATACTGCTTGTTTGACCGGTTGGATTCAAGGAGAACCCTTCGCGGAGTGGAAAAAAGGTTGTTAAATAAAAATATCAATGTGGTATGTACGTATGTACGTGTTAATTTTGTACTCTCTAGTTATATTTTACTATTAATACATTTCATTTTCTAATGACTTCTATTCAGTTCGTTCTCTATTATCTGCTGTTTTAGTTTAGACAAAATAATAATTATCTATGTTACAATACCTATGCTGTAAAAACACTGTAGGGCTTAATAGCATAAAATAGGATTTACCTATGTGTGATCCAAAAAATAAAACATGTTCTGTGTATTTTTTTATTCGTTGGTTTATTTTTAATGTTTACCATTGTCAGATGTATGTATTTGGGTCGATTGACGAACCAATCGCGTTACAGGATGTTGACAGCGATCAAGTACTGTCAATCGGTGATACAGCAAGCGGCCTACTACCTGCTGAAGCAGCCGCCGATCCAGGACCAGACGCAGGAGGACATATACTTCGACGTGGACGACATCTGGCGGAGGCAGGACGAGCTCCCCGCGCGGATCACCGTAGCGCTCGACGTGATGTCTCCGTCGCGGCGGCTGGTGTTCTACAACGCGCTCGTGTTCAGGAGATACGAGGTCGTCACCGTTCTCGTGTCCACGCCGCACGTTGAGGCGAGTGAGAGTGTTGAAGTTGTCAATAATGTGATACTTATGCTGATACGCGTGTTGTACGTTTTAATTGTCAAATGAGGAAGTCTCGAGTCTCGCCGCGACCACCGGCGGTTGGTTGGTTGGCTCGTAATATTGATCTGAATAACAAAATCGTGAGTTCTCGTTTGTAACTCCGGTAGATATTGTTGAAATGATTGGAGGGAATATGCTAAGTGTAGAAACAATGTTACGCCGTCCGAAGTTCTTCCGACGTGATTTAAAGGTTGCTCTTCAGATCAAGATCATTAAAAATTTTGCACTTGTACTAAGAAAGCGATCGCGATATAATAATTTTATTACTACGACGGTGTCTGTCGCCACGGTACTTATGTTAAACTAGTAAATCGCCCTCGTTTCTCTTCAGAAAAACTATTGTTTCAGAGCTGGGTTTTCCTCGTTCTGTGAATTAGAAATATATAAAATTAATTCATAACTTTTTTATTTACGGACGGATTGCAATGAAACGAACTTTAAGCATTAAGTGACGCTCACTGCAGTACATTAGTGGACACTGTAAAGAAATCGGATAGGCTGTTTCTGAGATTAGTGCGCACAAACCCACAGACAAACAGACAACAATTCTGACAACTATTAGTTTCTATTGCGTTATTAATCCTTTTGTTATAGAATAGTAATTTTTCTCATCCTTCATGTACAAAAAACGAATTGTTACAATTTTATTATGTCAATAAATTTTTGTCATTTGAATATTATATTTTAATATCATACCAACCGCCAGGTGTTCGACCCCGACGGCAACCCGATGATGGCACAGATTTCACCGGTGGTGACCGGCGATAAGAGGCTGGGCTTCGCCGCCAACAAGTTCCAACTGTCGTTCCCCGTGGTGGTGGAGCCCCTCGCGCTCACCGTCTACACTGTCTCGCTGAGGGACAGCATGAGCATTAACAAGTGGGTCTACCGCGTGAACTCGGTCACGTCACTTGTTATATAACGAAGTCATTGGCTTCAGTAACAGGCACCGGCCAAAATGTAGGTTAATATACACCCGTCGTTTGTAGATACACGTCGTACGCGCGCGTGCGCGTATACAATGCGGACTACTGGACGGTGGAGCTGCCGAAGATGTTCGCTGTGGAGCAGCCGACGGCGCGGCTCGCCGAAGACGTAACCCTGCAGGCGGGGAACAGCTCGCGCGTGCTCGCCACCATGAACGGTCTGGTGAAGGCCATCGTGTCGCCCGACGGGCGGACCACTCCCGTGCACATGGATTTTGTGCAGTGAGCCCGAATATGATTTCTTTTTTATTTGTGTTTGTTTTGTTGGATGAGAAATTACAGATGGGTTAATATATAATATTTGCATCTCTTATTATAATGTGTAGGTGTAGGCAAATTGGTTAATAAATTAAGTTGAAAACAAGTACAAAAAATAACTGGAGCCAGTATGTTAACATGAACGTGGTCTGGTAGGTAAACTTCGTCTCCCGGTAGCGAAGGCAGTCGGTACTTCTTATACTTTAATATAAGATTAGAATAAGAATGCCCGCTATTCTCATGGCCGCCATTTGCTCGATCAATTGATTAAATGAAAGAAAGAAACATGTTTGTTATTGTATTATTTTAGATATGACACGCAGAAGGGGCCGGACAATAACAGCGGTGCGTACTTGTTCATTCCGGACGGGCCCGCGCAGCCGTTCAAATCGGATCCCTTCCCCGAGATCGTGGTCACCGAAGGGCCGTACAAAGCCACCCTGTACTCCGCCCTCATCAGCCCCAAGAATGCCGACGTTGTGCTCGCTGTAAGTGGTGCAGCTGCGGTCAGTTTACAATTCCGCTCTGTGATATGTGAAAATTTTAATTTTATTCGTTATTTGTTTTGGATCGACTCGAGAATCGATTAGTCGATAAAGTCATCCATTCGAGTTTTTGAGTTTTAAAATGTGTATTTTTAACAAATATATTACCAGATCTATTCACCATAGACAAAAACACATGACTGAAAAAGTTCTGTCTAAAGTAAAATTAATATTTAATGTTACTTCATTTATTGTATTGGCAATCGGACTTGGTGTAAAAATCTTTCCGTTGCTAGGTGACCGTATATAACAACCCGTCGTTGCCTCAGAGCGAGATTGAGCTCACCAACACGTTTCTGATCGACCCACAAGTGGACGATCTGGAATTGGCCATGCGCTTCTCCACCAACATCAACAATGGCGACGTGTTCTACACAGATCTCAACGGCATGCAGGTTTGTCCCGAGTGTGGTACAGTGAATATACAAAGATAAATTGTTGAGGTGATAGCTAAACAAAGCTGAATTCAAAAACATCATCGGAAATTGAAAGACAAATTGTTAAACATTTTAAAAATCACATTTGAAAAACATTCTTTTGGATCTAAAAAATGATTTAATACCAAGAATATTTTTGTCTGTAACCAGCTGTATAGTTGACATTTGTGAGCTCCACATGATAAAAGACGAACCATAGATAATTATTATCCGTGCTCCAGATGATAAAACGCCGGTACATGGACAAGCTGCCGCTGCAGGCCAACTTCTACCCGCTACCGGCGGCCGCGTACATCGAGGACGGCATCACTCGCTTCACCGTACTCACGTCCACACCGCTCGGTATGGCCGCGTTGGCGCCCGGACAGATTGAGGTATTACATTGATGTGTTGTTGATCCCGTAGCCGAGTTGGTAGTGACCTTTTGATGATATAAAACTAGACAACTAGGATATAGAGAGGAAAACGTTGTTTTCTACTATTAAATGACACGAGTCATTCTCTGAATTACATGTTTGAATATCGAAGATTTAACTAAAAAGTTTTCATGTGACCCCTACCTACAGTGCATATCGGCTATTAGCAAAAAATATATATAAGCAAAAAATGTGTTACCTTCAGCTTGGGTATATTACCATAGCAACAACTAAATATTTATTTAAGCGTGTCTGCTTTGCAGGTGATGCAAGACCGGCGGCTGAGCAGGGACGACAACCGAGGGGTGAACCAGGGGGTGCTCGACAACGTGCGCACGCGGCACACATTCCGCCTCATCGTCGAGAACGCCAACAATCCCTGTTCGGTACGTGCTGTGCTAGACATGATTTTTATTGTGTAATTAAATTTTATAGCGTACGTATTAACTATTTGATTTTTAAAGTTTGTCTTCTGTTGCGTTTTCCATCTGTATCTAAAGGTGTTTGTAAAGTTATGTTCAAATGAAAAAAAAAACATTGTCAGACGGGCAGCGGGTCGGGCGGCGGTCAGCTGTCGCTGGGCGCGCACGTGTCAGCCCAGACGTTACTCCAGCCGCTGGTGGCACTGCACTACACGACCAACGAGAACTCGCCGCGCCCCTCGTATTCACGCTCGTTGTACAGCGCCGCCAACCTCGTGCTAGCTGCGTACCACTCGCACATCTCCGCCGAGGTTGGTGTCGTGACAACTTGTTACTTGAACCTTGAATACGGTGGTGGATTGTGATTTTACTCGGTAGATGCGGTGATGGATACGTTTAATAATATTGACGTTATTATTATATGTAGCGGGCGGAATGGACGTACACAAATAAGATGAGACCTGTAATTTGGGAATAAACAATAATCGGCCACATAAATATCTGTACCGACCGAGAATCGAACCCGGGATCTCTCGGTCGGCAGGCACCACCGACTGGACTACGGAATCATTAGTTAAAATCAAAATTGGTAAGGAGACGCTGATGAAGCATAATCATCTGACATTAGAGCCGTTCGATGAAGCAACTCGATTCAATAGCCCTGCCGATGTGAATGTTATGGTATCACAGGAGATCTGGACTGCAGACGACAAGGTGAAAGACAAACCAAAAACAAAGTAGGCACGTTAACCAACATAATTAATTATCTATGAAAAATATGTTTTACTGTATAGTTTAACTGTAACAATACAGTGGGTATTCGATAAAAGGTCTGTGACAATGGAACATCGTCCATATGTGCCCAAGTGCTAAAATACGTTAACGCCGGTCTGTAACCACATCCTCTTCATGCATCTCATACAATAGTCTCATCGATTCGTGTCTCCTCTAATGATGAAAGGCGTTGTAGCTTTCGGGTTATATGAACGATCGAGCACCGACCGCCATCGTTACAATCAATTATATCTGTAAGTGCTCGCCTGTAAAAGAGAATAATGCAATTTCTTTTCCTTCCTTCCTTTTAAAATACCAGTTTCAGGGCCCAATAAACATCTTCTAACTACCCGTGAATCGCTACTCACGTTTATATAAAATATTCTTCTATATGTGTATATGTCACTGTGTATACCGGATATACCCGTCGTATTCGGTCTGTCGAATTCGATTTATTACGTGTGTTCAAGTGCGTCCCTGGATGGTTTACATTTACAATTGGACCTCGTAGTAGATGGCGTTACAATCGCCCAACAGTCCGGCAGGGCTGTATCTATCTGAGTCACACTTAAAATTTCAGAACAAGGATGGCAACGTCGTGCACGGCATGGGCATGACGTTCCAGCGTGTGCACCTCGACGCGTGCTACGGCAACCGCGCCATTACCAAGTGGTACAACGTGGCGGACGGACAGGTGATTCAATGAGTGCTTCTTATATGAGACAGTTTTGTTGCCTCATATGTCTACTATACAGCGATATCGATCTTAGTTTTAAATATATGGGGGTGGGGGAGGGGGTAAGACGACCCACTCGCTCAGTTGGTAGAGACCCTGCCTCCCAAGTCAGGGGTCTCTGGTCTGGTTCATGGCCGGAGCACCCATTTATGTGATGGTTAAATATCTCGGATCAGTGATGTTTGTGATATTATGTTTTTGTATCCCATGTCTGTTTTTTGAGAACACGAAATCGTAACACAGGCGCGCGCGTGTGTGTGTACGCGCGCGTGCCTGTGTGCGTGCATGTGCTTGTGTGTGTGTGTTAACTTATTTTTACAACACTCATCTCGTATTTATTGCAGATTCAACTGTCGGACATAGTGGACGTGACGGCGGACCGCGTGTTCGACAGTACGTTGTCGTTCAACCGCGTGCGGGGCCCGACCGGCGCGGCGGTCACCTTGTGCCCCATGGAGGTGCGCTCGCTCTTCCTCAATCAGACCCTCAAACACGGCTGATCTGTCGCCTACCCATGATCCTGCTGCACGATGCAGATCTCTATCGAACGCGTGCTTACAATTATTTATTCATATATGTGTCGGTAGCCTCATTTGTCTATTCGGACGTGCTCTCTTGGCACGGTTTGTTCGACTCCCCGGCTACTGTGGCTTTGCGTGTGCGTGTTGGTAGCGTTGCGTCAATATTACATAATAGAGCGTTGTGTCGTAGCAAGTACGCCCGGCGTGTTGGGGGTCGACCATGTCGACGATTGCCTTCGACCTGTCCTTTGACTAGTTAAGTGGTAGGCGAGCGAATTGTTACGTCATTTTGTTATTACCAAAACGTAACTTGTTGATCCTCTGAACTGCATTCAAGTTAACTGGTGCACGTGCAGTATTCGCCACCCTTCGGCGATACCCTGACCTGCGTAACACGTTAGATGAGAACTTATGACCGGTTTGAGTGAGATATGCATTTCAGTGTTTACTTAGCCATCGGTCGCATCTCTTCGTTCCAACGAGAGAATATACAATTATTGTATTTTAGTTTGTCAAGCAAATGAGAAGACAAACATTAACGTCTCTGTGATTAGCGAGTGGCACCGCTGCATACGGTTACAAGGAAATTGTACAGAGATCAGTGCCGACGATGGTCTATGCTAATATTTGACGTTGTATGAAATGTGCTAATAGTTTTTCTATACCTTAATTGTTCCCTTTAAGAAGTCAGAGTTTTCTAATATAAAATTAAGTTCCTCAGATGCTGACATCTCATTTTATTATAAAAAATAGCCACATATTTCAGTCAATTACATGGCTCATAATACGTGTAGCCCTTGGATGAGCATTGCTACTAAGTGTCCGAAGGCTAGTATTATTGACAGAAACCAAAAATCGACTTGAAAACAAAATTATTCGTTCATAATTATGTTTACATCGTATGATAGTATATTTACACATATATGATTTAATAGAAAGTGAAGAATTAATTTTAATAAAAAATTTATGTTAAATGTACTGAGTATTTTAATACCTAATATCATAAAATACTTCACCGCGATTATTACTTTTTGCAATGTTTGTGAAACCACGTAGATAGATAGATAAGGACCAACTTTGAGGGACGAAACGTCGCGTGTCGTTTGTTAGGGCATTATAGGGAAGTGGGTAATTGACCAAACGCTGATACCACAGCCCAACTCTTTCACCCGGTCGGCCAACAGAGAGACCCGCTTTAGGTCAGGTCTCGACACACTGTCGGAGAAGGCGTTGGGGGTAAGCGCACCACCAGCGGTATAATTATGATATGATAGCCCTGCCAAAGTGGTGGAAGTCGGGTTGTCTACCGAGGTCAAAGACCACCGAACGTTTTTACATTGTCATCAGCTAGTGTGTTGCCGACATTTCGAATGTTCTATATTACAAGGTAATATCGTAGGTTGGTACAGTTCCATGCGAGGTATCAAATTCAAATCAACTTAATCATGTAGGTATTCTGTAAATACACTTATGCACGTTATTTTTTGCTTGTACTACCGTTTCGAAAAGGTGCTTTAACATTAAGAAGAAGAAACGGTGAATGGAACTCCTCAGCACATCTTATAAACAACATAGTAATAACAAAAGTTTAAGCCAGCGCAGAACCGGTTTCGACAGTATTATTTCCAGGCGTCCTTGTCATTGATGTGACCTTATCGATTATCTGATGTGACCACACTTAATATTGTGTTTAAAAATGTATGTGAATGACAATGTTTATGCACAAATAATATTGCAGTAGAGCATCATCGTTATGTCGAGAGAAGTATCCTTTAAGTTTTCCTTATATCTTATATTCTATTACTATGTAAAATTTTAAATCTCCCGTTACATGTGAGATATAAAGTTTATTGTACTTTACAAATATTTCGTTTGCGTTACACAGCAACTGAACGTTACACTCGACGACTGATTCGGGCTAGTGACTTGATAGTTATTGTTAAGTTAAATATATATATATATATCGTGTATTTTTTATTGTGAGTTGATCGTAAAGTATAAATTTTCGCAAATGACCGTGAAGGTGATGAAATCGGATTGGTTACGAACGATTTGTGCACTCCGACGCGTCCTTTTATTGTAAATAGTTTCTTAATTTTTATGTAAATTATAAATGATTCATGAAATACTAACGCTAAATATTAAATATCTCCATAATGTCTGTGAAGTTGTAAAATTAATTCAAACTATCAGTATCCAATCTCTCTAAATTTTTTTAATTGTACCTTTTGAGTGTACTATTGAAATATCGGTATAAATGTTTCGTTCACACGTCGGCCTTAAAGAACGTTGAACGTTGACCACTTATATTGAAAGTTTAAAAGTTCTAACAAGCGTTTTGTACAAAAGAAAAATCTATTTTGAAATTGATCTTGCAATATGTAATTATTGTTATCAACTAAATATATCACTTTACTGACTGATGAACTGATGTCTCTAGGAAATGACTGTTGGGGAAGTAGATATATTTTTTAAATTAAATTGTCGCGGTAAATCTTCAAATAATGAGTTCAAACAATATGTTACAACTAAATATGAGAAATAGACAGGGGTAATGTATCTTAACACCTCGCTTGCTGAGTCTGTGAGGGAGATATCAAGATATTCCATTATATGTGCCAGCTAACAAAAATTGTTTCAACGTGTCCCTTGGTCATTATTTCCGTGAACGATAAATAAAACATGCAGAGAAATGCAGATTTCCGAAAAATAATATAGTAGATGCACGCTATCTTTCTACGTGTAGTGTAGTATATATTAATCACATAGAGGTTTAATTTTAATTAATTAATAATTTTATAATACCACTTACAGGACCGTTGAGATCGGTAAAATATCTATAACAATATATTGTGTACGATAAAATGAGTAAAGGATATTTTCGTAACATTCAGTGTATTTTCTTCGTGTAGTTTATTTTCATTTTTACTATCCCAATTTTTTTTTCATACATTACATAATTTACATGTAGGCATTTTAGAACTATTGATGCATAATAATATATTATACGGTAGGGCATTGAACGTTTGACAATCAGTAAACAGTATAGTTTTAATAAGGATTTTAATACGTATTATTTTGTAATATTGTATATTGTGAATCGAGTTACTTACAACAAGCTTCGTAAACCGACTTAAGAGGTCCTAGAAAATTAATATTATAAAGTCAGGCATGTGACTAATTGTCACCTGGAGAAAATTTGTTAAAATTTTGAAAACACGGTGTAATTGTTTCATTATACGACGGGTTCCCGCTGTGTACTTGTTGGTTAGAACGACTATTTCCCATGGTAATCACAACCAGAAAGACTGTTCGTTATAAATTCAACTGTGCAAATAAACTATTGTAATTATTAAAGAGAATTCTGAATGACTAAAGCGTTTTATTTATACAGGTTGAAGCTACCAGTCAGAATTGTGCTAGGAATTAAAATATATGTAAAATGTTAATTACAATTACATGTTCATTAAAGCAGCTTTTACATTTCTATTGAACAAATTCTTTTTATAATTTTAACCTCATCCGTAGAAATTACAAAGTACGTCGTGTTCAAGAGAGCGCAGCTATTGTCATGTACGTCCTACTGCGGGTACTCCGCCCGGGGGACATGTCCACGTTAATTATATCGTCGCTGCACTAGAAAAATTCCATGTGCATGTTTTTATTTTTATTTTTACACTTAAAATAATTTCCGTTTTCTTATGATCGTGTCAATAAAAACCTTTTTGTACCGTGCAAATTGGAATAATCAAGCGGTGGAAACACACGTGGAATTATTTAAATTCGTTTCCAGTTTGCATGTTACTGGAATTTTGAATTTGGCTAGCGCAGCGACGCTGTGTAATTTAGATCACTCATTTTTTATGCAAAAAAGCATTAGTTTATTTTTGTTGTTTCCTTGCGAGGTATTAATCATGGACATATCACTCATCGATGTTAAAAATGTTACATTTGTTCTGTATATAAATGTGTATTTTATTATGTATTTCTTTGAATTAAAAAATGTTTCAAATCATGAAATTATTTTGTAGTGAATGTATATTTTGCTTGTTACATTCGATATTTGCGAGAAATTGTAGTTCTTTTGATAGTTATAAGTTTTTTGTAAATATATATTGGGAGAAAATATTGCGTTATTATTTTACGGATTCTTTTATCAAACTAGATTTTGTACTTTTGAACTACTTCACTGATGAACACAATACATTTATTTAACTTGCCGACCGAGTGGAACTAGGTTCGATTCTCGAGCGAGTTTTTCATGGAAGATATCTCATTCGAGTTTTAGAGCCGTGGCTGTTGTGATGTCCCATGTGTGTCTGTGCCACCCGTTTATTTATTTATTTTAGTTAAGATTCACGCAATTTTTTATTTCTTATAGTCTAAAATTTACAATGGAACAAAAGCGGAGTTAATTCTATAAGCCTTCTCTGCTAGTTACCGTTCAGGCAAAAATGAGAAGCGATGAAGGCGGTGCATAAGATTAAAATAAAAAATAGGTAAAATATACTGTGTGTGTTTTTGAATAAATAATAAACTATCGTGGCAATAGTGGTTCAGAGCTACGAGAACGCTGTCCAGTCATGTTCAAAGTGGATCAATTAACACCTAGTACAACGAATTTTTTTTTATAAATTGCCAGAAATGGCGACTTTGATTCAAACCGTATAATTTTAGCCGTATTGGGGCGGATTAGAATACTCCCCCCAATCCCACGCTTCCCCCCCGCAATGCCAGGCAGACCAGGGTGTTGTAAGAAGCGGTAGAAGCCAGCCTGCTTGGTGGTTGGGCTTTGCGTAAAGATTATATTATCAGTATTGTTATTAAGCCGTTAATATTATTATCTTTCCGTGAAGCCCGCCTGCCGAGTCAGCCACCAAACGACTCGTCGTGTTCCGACGGAGGCTTGAGACTTTCTTTCTCACATTCTCATTCCCTGGCCGTCAACGCATCAGTGATACTTTCGGTTTTGCTGACGTCCATGGGCGACGGTGACCACTTACCATCAGGTGGCTCGTTTGTCGGCCATTAACATAAAAAAATACTATTTGACGAATTATACTATTGTGTATTATTAAATGCTTTAAATTTTTACTTTGCACGAAATGTGAAGAATATTCTCATCATAAGGAACAAGAAAAAGACAAAATCAACTAAAATTACTATTCACATTTATTACACATTACACGATAACGACGGAGATATATTTTTTTAACACCCTTGTAAATATGGAAACAAAACTTGGATTGACAAGATTTAGTAAACACAGTAATAACACCAGTAAATGGCATCGCCAACAACTAGTCGCGTGTCAATACAAGGTGTAATACAAATATTTCAGAATAAATCAGTATGGCAAAATGATTAATTACAATCATTTTAAAAAATTCGTCTATTGTTTAATAATAACACATCCACGGCACATATTGCAATGATCCACGTTTAATTAATCCAGTTAACTACCATACGAAACAAATTATGTAGATTTAATAATATTCTTACAGATAAGTGTATTAAATAAGTGTGCATATTTTACATAATACGTGACTGGTTTAGATTATATTGATTTGTTTATTTGAGTACATCTCAAGGTCTTAATTATATTTTAATAACAAAAATACTGTAATTAATCAATGTAACATTTAATACTGTAATGTTGAGGTGAAATACTATTGAGAAAAGCACATACATCCATACAATTATAAAGCTTACTTATCATCGTAGGTCAATTACAACAATACATATTTGTCGTATGTTCAATTATTCACTTTTAAGTTTACATTACGCAGTTGGGATGTTTCATGCAAAATCAATGGCAAAATTTATCTGCACATTTTGTTATTTTTACCGAAGACATATGTAGGTGTATTTTGTGGCAAATTTATCCTCGTTCAGGGCGAAGGTCGAAGTTTTTGAATACTTTGGTCTATGCTAAATACTAAACATTAATTAACAATATAACTAGAATTTTTTACTAATCTGAATTTGTAATGTTTTGTAATGCATCTAAAATATTAACATTTTGATTTCTACTTCTGTAAAACGAATTATAACAACATTCACTATTACTTACTAACCTCACCCTTACATTTTTATATGACATTTATATATTTTTTTTAATTCCTACACATCTAAAATACCTTGGCACGTTTCACCCGCACACCGAACAGGTACAAACATAGTTTAGTACGCTTCTCCAGTGTAAATAGGCGAGTATTATGAAGAATTATTATTATTATATTATATTATTATTATATACGATGATTTGACGTCGATGCATCGCTACATGTTAAGTGTAGGTACCCGGATAAACTACCCTCCGCGTGGCGCGAGGAGGTCCATAAAGCTACTACAACACATTAGTTCATAATAAATCATATTAATTCGTATCAAAATGTCAGGCAGATGTAACAATCAAAAAATATCTCGGAGCACTTTAACTTAGACAAAAATTAAGTAATGAGTTAAATTCGATTCTTAAACGTAGCTTCTATGATTGGAATATAACAAAAATATATCTTTATTATTTGTTTATAATCTGGAAGCTACAGTCGTGCGGCTCTCGATGGCGGAGTTGGCCACTCCGAAGTCCGTACGTATCTGCGGCAGGACCGCGCGGACCAGCTCGTGGCACTTCTGCATCACTTGCGGAGCCGTCTTCAGCGTCAACTCCTTTCCTCTGTTTATCATAAATTATTATTGCTTAATTAAACTTAAAACAAACACTTTTTTGTCGCAATACAAATGAAAAAGTTTATTATATTATATTTATACTTCTTAGTTTTATTTTACAAATAAGACAAATGTTAGCATTATATGAGTGTAAGTCACAATGATACACACAGCTACGTAGCTCAATAAATCAACTTTAAACTTTTACTATTTCTGACATCTGAGCGAAGTACCGACTTTGAATTAGTCACAAAATGACTACCCACCTGCCGACAGTACCACGTCGACTACCTCCGATTGTATACTGCATCATCTCATTACTATTTGTATTTATCTTGTATTTCCATCGAACTAATATTTTATAGACATACTAGTGGACGCGACAGACGTTGTCTTGCCCGAACGTGTTAGTTTGTTCTGTTAACGGGTTCAGCCGACAGTTCTTTTTTTAAATTTTCGACATTTTTTTAATTTTCGATTAACTTTAAGGGACACTATTTCTATCAGGTCACTAAACACAAAAAAATCATCAAAATCGGTCCAGCAGTTCAGATGAAATATAGTGGCACACGCTAAAGACACAGACTACAGAAGAATTTTATACATAAAGATAAGTATGGGAATAACGTAACTGTCAAACGAATGCGTGTGGCACTAGACAAATGTAGCCATTTTATAATTTGGACAATTTGATTCCCTCGCATATAAGGTGACTAGAAATGTTCAAGAACACTAACATCCTGGAGCGCTGAACGGCTTCGGCAGCGGTCAGGCCGTTCATGCAGTTCCCGGCGACCTCCAGACTGAGGCTGTAGGGATGGCCCCCGTGCTCCTCTGCCCGCGCCTGCACCAGCTTCAACAGGGACCGGTACTCGCCCTTCTCCACCTGACACAACAATTTGGAATTCCCTTAAAACTATCCAAGGCATTAAAAGTCAAAAGATTTAAAATCGAACCTCTTGAATCCCCATCGCTCAGGATTTTGTTTTGAAAATTAAACGCGAAAAAAAATTATATTTCAGTAGCGTTCGATCACTTAATGTGTCTATACAATGGTCTGCAAGAATTCACCGAGGTGTCCTTCGGAGTATCAGGAGTATTTCAACTCTCTTAAAGCCAACTGAGTTCCTGTACATCTACAAGGGGACAAAAATTAAAAATGATGTTCTACGTAATTGTTGAAATCTGGCCATTCTGAGTAAATTGAATTCTGGATTCAAAATATTTTTATCGATAACATTAAATCTCGACAATGGCTACTAAATATGCCAAAAATAAAAATAATCCGCGGACAAACAGAGGAGGAAGACATGTACAAAGTTCTCTTTATGTATAGAGATGAGCATAAATCATATTACCATAGTGTACTTAATGCCTGTGCCTAGTGTTATCTCATGTCGCTCTCGTGCTTCGCTTCTGCGTCGAAGCCACTCGCTTCACACAGAATTATAGTGCTTCGTGTAAGTACGAGGTCATCGCTCACCTCGGTCATGACATCGATGCAGTGGGTCAGCGTGGTGAGCGCCGGCAACACTGTCCACTCCAGCAAGTACTGCAGCCTCGCGTTCGCGCCCACCGCTAGGGCGTCTCCGTCGCGCGCGACCACTGCGTTTCGTACGCAATAATCTATGGTTCTGTTGAATGTCTGAAACAAACACTAGGTGTCATATCAATAGCACCCGCGTTGTTTTATGAATGGGTTTTTTAGTTCTATGAATTAGAAACATTAATTTACTTTAATATCTGCCGCCAGGTACACAACATCTTGTTTAGCACCCTCTTAATAGATTGTCCATGTTAAATCTACTTCGTATCCCGCTGGAACTCTATATTCTAATATTTTACGTCATCAATATGCATAACAAATATACACTTAATATTTGAATAACTCAATGTCATGTACATTGAAAAAATACTACTTGAACTTCAAAAGTTCGCATTAAGCTTTCAAAACATATATCAAAATCTATTATCGCTATCAATGTGTTAATCGGCAGTACTTTGAACTGCTTTAAAATTAAACATAAAATTATTTACCTCATCTTTACTCGTCGCGACGTGGCAGAATTCGAAACTCAACAACAACCTCACCAGTCGGTACTCCTCGTGGCACTCCTCTGCAATTCATTCACATAATCATGCCATGGACACGTCAATGTGTCATTAGGTTAAAGCAAGTGTACGTTCAGTTAAACAATCCAGTGGTCGGCCAGTGGCCCGAATCCGACCTCGATCCACATATTTTTATGTATGAACATTATGGTTCTGTAGTTGTTGGAAATATTGGCATTATAGATTAATTTTATATTACGAAACATTGGAGAAATAAGGTATAACTTGACGAAGCTACATTAAAAAAACAGTAACTCGGTTTTTGATATTTTGTTTCTATTACGAATCGTCTGTGTACACCGTAAAGTACTATTTTTCAACAAGAAAATAATAATACAAATAAGTGAGGCCGCAGACTGGCACCACATATTACTCGCAACATATATTTAC
>DWPT01000655.1:0-22423 GCA_018251895.1 Agathymus mariae mariae
ATAATAAATACAAACACAACTTCTACATCAGACTAGATGCATATGCAGCTACTGATACTTGTCATTAACGTGTAAGACTAATCATTACCGTGTTTAAAAAATCCACGGTAATGACGAACATGGTAATGACGAACACATGTATTTTTCTGAATAGCACCCAAATGGCCTACTAATCGCGAACACTGGTTTATTTAAATACAACCTAAACTTAAATGTGTTACATAAAAAAAATACGCATTGTAGTCATATAGTTACTTACTGAGCAAAATGTTCCACGTTGATGATAGGACTTAGTGACAAACGCGTAAAACCACTAACTAAAAATTAATTTAAAAAACATGTATGCGAACAAATGACGCGTTCTTTTGCCAACGTTCCGAACGGGACTGGAGGGGTGAAGGACTGAAAATTCTATATAAATAAAATCTTTCTATTAAATTATACAGGTCGCGACATGTCGTGCCACGGTAGTGATGAGTTTTTCTTGGGACACAATAAAAAAATTGCTCAAAGATAATTGTGTACACAGATTGACTTTGTTGAAATCCATAAAGATATATAAAGTATTACAATTTCATGTTATTATAGTAAATTGATGAAAAAAATTACACATGTTTTTTAAGATTTTTTTTAACTGTCACTTTCGGGTTTTGGGACATCCACGGTGATGATGTTTTGATACTTTGGACTCAGTATTTAACAATAAATAGTTAAAAAATGCATAAATAAACATTTGTAATGCACAGTACACCACACAAAGAACAAAGTAAATCAATAATAATTCATAAAAATCCTTACATTGAACTAAATAATCGCACGGACATCAAAATTGCATATTTTTTAATAATTACCCCCCTATTCTGCCAGCAGAGGATCATAAGCCGCCCCAATACGGTCAATTTATTTATTTTACGGCCAAAATTATAACGATATATGTAAATAAAAATTGATAGATGAAGAAACATTTGGAACGTATTATTGTAACGTAGTTTATATTACAAAGAAATTTCTATAATTACTAATGTTACATTATAGACTTTAGTTAAATGTAATGTCAGTAGTTCAGACATAGGGGATGTAGAATCCAGGTCCTTAATAAAGTACTCTATGCTCTACGTACTTATAGTCGTGTATTCTTTTTAGACAGTACGTAAATAACACGATGAAAACCATAAAGTACTGACGTAAATCGTAGCGACATTAGTTGACTTTGTCATTTTATTACAATTTGTCATCTATTAACAATGTCAAAATTTCCTTGTCAAGTATAACCAAACAGAGTGTATGAAGTTATTTGTGCAGTTTTGCAGTGCAGAGAATGAATAATTTTGGTTGCACTGTATTTTATTATTTTCTTCCTACAATATGTTTCTTAAATTTACATTTACTGGAATCTTGCACTTAATTTTTGGTAGATTCAAACGTATTTATTCTACACAGCTCAAATCCCATGTATTCAAATCAACGTCAGAAAAATGGTGCTGGCATCGCCGCCTCGACCGAGCTCCTAGCTGTCAAGACATTATACTTTTGTTGAGAGAATGTAGAAACATTGATTTACACGTTTTATCGTTGTTTTTCTGAAATTATTTACTTTGTTTATGAAGATTTAGTAGTAAGGCCGTCTTACTGTCACACGATGGCAGCTACGGCTCATAGCGATGTGTCGATCGTGGAGTTGAAGGTGGAAATCGAAAGGCTCAGTCGAGAACTCGACCAAGCGAGTAGCGAGAAGATACAGTCAGCTCAGCTGGGTCTCGTACTTCTAGAAGAAAAGAGCGCCCTTCAGCAAAGATGCGACGAGTTGGAAAGCTTGTACGAGAACACAAAACACGAGTTGGAGATCACACAAGAGGTTAGCTGGCCTACATACCATACAATATTTTCACTTTTCATGCCTTAGCGGATACATTAACTTGCGAAAACGGTAACTTCAAAATAATCTCATATCATGGATTAATCTGCTGGACTACTTTCACAAACCTTAAGTAAAAATGAACGTTTTTTTAATAAATTAACCTGTTGAAATGATTTCATAGACTTTTTTTTATGTTTAATAGAATAAGTATGATTAACATGACAATTTTTCTTATAATTCAGGAATTTAGTAAACATTGCCTGTTCAGATATATTCAATAAATATGCAGCTAAAATAAATTTCTTATAATCTATAAAGAAATACTTAATTTTATATTAAATCATTACTAATTGACTGTAAATATTTATAAGGGTTCTGCAATAAAATTATTAAGTAAAATTGAAGCAAAATATACATATATTTTTCACCTATTTATATTATTATACATAATGAGTGTTTTTTACTTCTAATAACATGGGAACAACAGTTGACATTACATATTCTTTCAGGCATTAATGAAACTTGACACAACACAAAAAGTAACAACACAAAGTGGAATAGAACAAGAAAATGCTCTCCTCAATGAATCTGCAGCTATGGAGAGCTCGCTCACATTGCAAATCATTGAATTAGAGGGAGAAACCAAACAGGTCAGTAAGCATTTTAAGAGTGTTTTTAAAGGAATGTTCCTTAAACTTATGTGTGAATGGATGCATGAATGCTACTACAATATATATATATCAAGCTCATGATATATATATATAAAACTACAAAAGCCTGAGTACTTATGTTTTATGAGAAAATTATATACAACATGCTTAATCACTATTTTCATAAACATATAAATAAATGTATTGAATACTTTTTACACTTGCAGTGTATAAAGTAAATAAATGTAACTCACAAGTTTGAGCTCAACTGGTTGTGCATTATTTGAGTTTATAAGTTACATACAGACTAATATTAATTTTTATGTGTAACATATATCCATAAGGTAACAAATTGTCAGATATACTGATATGTTTCAAACTACACCACAATTTCTAATTAGACAAACAAACAAAGGAAAAGAAAACAATGCTATCTCTAACAATAAATATGCTACATGTCATATCTAAATCCACTTAGACCCAACTACATATAATTGGATTATTTACAGAATGTGGTAGTGAAGAAAAAAGTATTTTATTTTAATGTATTCATATCATTATATTTTTAAGCACTTTTATTAATAGACTATATCTATGATGACTGAAAAACATAAATCAAAAAGTCATATGTTTTAGGAAACAAAATAGTATTTCAACACAAGTGAAAAATAGGTGATCTGCCTAAATAAATTATATACGAAACATGCTAAATTTATATAAACATTGGGATTTCAGTGGCATAATTTCGTAATTGGAACAGGCAGCTGAATACCAACTATATATTTTAATATTATTGAATAAATGAAATTCTTCAACTAGTGCATTATCTTCTTCTTCCGCATTAAGACTGTTTGGATTAATGTTACTTAGGCACAGTATTTAATGTAGCTAAATCTAAATATAATTGATGGAAAATTGCTGTGAAAATGAAAAAGTAAAAGAGCCCTATGAGACCTAATTGGGCCCTTTTTTTCTCTTTTGGCTCTTTTGGTATAGTTTTCTGTTGGACAGATAATATAGATATGTTCTTCTTTTCTTTAGTGCCATGATCAATATCAACATCTAAATGGCTATGTCATGCAACCATAAACTTATGATCAACTGTCTTGGTGTAACAATGTTTTGCAATAACCATGAGGTGTATGCTTTTTTAGACCAACAGTATATATTCTTTGTGTTGATTTATCTTTAATATTTATTTAAGACTAGCAAACTGCTTTCACTTTGCTTCAGATAAACTACCTTGCGCTTAGAAATAGCATCTGAATTGTTTTAGCACTGGGTCTTACTCATTCTATAAATTAAAAATACATGTATTAATTCATAACTTTTTTATTTTTTTTCAGATTGAAACTAAATGAACTGTACATTTTAAATTATGCTTACTGCAATACATTAGTGAAAACTGTAACAAAATCGGTCGGTTAAGCCGTTTCTGAGATTAGCGCGAACAAACGCACAGATAAACAAGCCAAAATTCCAATTATTATTTTCTTGGGTTCTATTGTGTCAATAAAGGCCCCCAGTAGTAGTTTTTCTCATATATCCCTCATGTACAGAAAGCAAACAGTTAGATTTTTATTGTATAGATGCATAGATGCTCTCAACGTAACATCCCATAATTATTCCAATACTCTCTATATATTGCTTAACACATTCGCTCCTTAGATTAACTTACTATTTCACTGCTTTAATAACTTGAAGAACTTGGAATCATCACTAGAGAAATCAAACTCTACTCTGGATGTTACATGCTCATATCACTTGATGATGGCAGGGCAGAGGATTGTCTAGCAAACCTGCTTTCACCGAAGTTTTAATTTGATTTACCTTTTCTAAATAGAAGAAGTGTTTTGAACTGACCTATGTGCTTTTGTCAGAATGTGTATTTATCATAATGAATATAATTATTGAGTAATAAATAATTGTATTAAATTGGGGTTCGACAAGCAGAGAATCCTAAAGCCATAACATGTAATAATAATATTAAACTTTTGGCATGGTATTACAATTATTTTGAAAACTTCATAGGATTCGCAGGTTTAATACATTTTTATTGTTATACAAGGTGTAAAGAAATCTTTATCTTACTTCCAACTGATTGCCTCATCATTTATATATCAATTAATTACTTATTCACATCATATGAATTAGTGGGATCATGATTATATGCACAATAAAATGATCCTATATTTCTGTTAACATATGAACAATTTTGTACTTTCTTAAACTACAGTTATTGTTTCATTTATACATCAAAATAAAACTGAAATGTCTGTTGGTGATTTCAAAATAATTGCGTTATATCAAGTAAATTGTGTTCTAGGATAGTAAGTAGGATTTTAAACTTATAACATTGCAGATATTATAGAATTTAACTGTGACCACGATCCATGTAATTCGGTGGGAATATCAGTTAATTACACAAAAATCGTCAGTATTCATTTTAAATGTTACAAAAATGCTCTAAGATAGTAAACAAAGGACTATTTTCTAAAACGAAGCAAGAGTAGGTTGCTAGTAAATTTAAATGATTTAAAATGCATTAAATCTAGATAATTACAAATATCTTAAAGTATAAACCTAATGTAATACTAAAACGAATTATGGATTTAATGAATATGACATTTGGGATCTGTTTATAGATTCGGATTTATGAATAATTTTTTACCGGTTTCAGTTGCTGTTACCAATATGAAACCATTACGGATTAACCGATTGTTCCGGAATATTTCGGTTACAGATATTAGATTTACGGCATGGAACAAATATTGTATTTAACTTTATTACTATATAATATGTGCTATCATAATCAGAGAAAAAAGCAATAGCCTTAAATGTAAATTATAAAAACTGTCAAAAATGAGAACGACACGGCTAGTGTATCGGCTCTGCCGGCAAAAACCTGCATAACGTATTTTATTTAGACCATCTGAAATTGTTCGAAATTCTTTTATCTGATTTGGTTACAGTTTCGGATATTCGATAGTTTTGGTTACGGTTACGGATCTCCATAACATCCAACAAATGAATTGATCTTTTACATTTATGTTATAATGAATGGAGAAAACAGGGAAAATGTACAATACGATGTTTGTTGTTGTTTGGCCAATCATTTAAAATAACCACTATTCCTACTTGAATAAAGAAAGTGCGTTTCGCATTCAATTATTATAATGTTATTTTTAATAAGCAGTTTTTTTATACCCTGTACAAATCTTTGCTCTTTATTGCCCATAAAAATGTTATGAAAAGTGAAAGTACAAAATTCATAATTAACATTATACTGAAAGCACTATTCTTCACTTTATGCAACGTAAAGAGACAATTTCATTTACGGAAATGATAACTATGCCGATAGGGAAATATCTATTTTTAACTTAACATAATATTATAATATAATATTTTTACTACTAACACGCCCTCTTTCGCTTTAGAAAACCTATACACGTCAGGTTTAGAATAGCACCCGAGTTGATTTAGAAATGGGTGTTTCTAGTTCTGTGAATTAGAAACATATTAATTTATTATAATAGCTGCAGCCAAGTGGTGAAAATTTTATTTACTGCCCTCTTGATAGTATCCTGCGAGAAAAGATCAATTCAAGATTCTCAAGATATTGAATTCTCAAGATAAAAAGTTTCCTCAATGACCCATAATATAAGCTACTAATATGTCAAGTATAATAAGTCAGACAGACAGATAAAAAAAAATCCAAAAAAGTTTCCGTGTACCTATAAATTGGTCTCCGCTTCAGTTGTATTATTAGTATGTTATCATTATATATCCAGTACTTATTACTTATATAGAAGTAATAATTTATATTTTTAGTGTACAATAAAATCTACTTAAAGTCACTTAAACGAGTTAAGTACTGATGTAGATATGCGACAAGTCGTAATGGAATTGGTGTCATGCTTGCTCTGCTCCATCCCGGTTGGGTTCAAAATATAAGCGAGTCATTATCTTATTATTGCTACGGCTGCGTTTGCCCAGACACATCTGACGAATTATGCCTACGCCCGTTTAATGAAATGAGACCAATTGTTGTGAATCATCGCCAGACCCTCGACGAGTGTGCGCGGGACTTCGTTGTTGAACATTGTAATGGTCCTTTCGGTCAAGAAAAGTCCTTTTATAGTCTTAATTCTCGTACAAAACGATCAACTTCAAGGCAACGTGCATAGATAATTACGATAGAAATTTTTCACGTATCAAGAAGGTTTCCACGGGCCGTGATGTAATGCCCAATGGCGTAAGCGCAGCCGTAGTTAATCCATAACACTGGTCCAGAAATACACTTTTATTCAGCCGGCCTTGATTCACACGTTCCCGTGCTAGTCATGGTGTGAGGTTTTCAGAAATGCATTAAGAGTGTAGCGTTAGGAGTGTCGCTTGAATTATGCGAATTATTTTGCGTTGGTGTCAAACGTGCGTGCGATAAAATATATGAATTGTGCATTTGTGGAATGTTGGAGTCATTAAAATGAGTGAAGGTGGTGAGGTATTGTTCATGTATATTTTACTGTGTAATATTTTACCTTACTTACCGAACTATTAACGGTTCGCCCTTACGGTCACCTGTCGGAGTGCTCGCTGCTCATATTTCACGTGATATATACGAGACTGTTTACTTTGATAATGGACCGTTGTAGATGTTTGTTGGCGGAGTGCCAGCGAAACAAACATGGTTGGTTTGCCCCATTAATAGAGACGCCGTATTCCTGAAACCGGCTTATTCATTCCACATATAAATCTTCGAAAATTATGCGTCCAACTGTTCTGTATTTAAACAATTTGAAACTTCTGTCAGTTTTTTATAACATGAACTCTTTAAACACTCATAGAGTTCCGTTTCTCTCGACTCTCGACCGTAATATTGAAGTAGACAAAAGAAACATAAATCTTATGAATATTCTGGTTAGTTTATCTACGTCTTTCCGAATTTGTAACTACTTTGATTTATTAAAACACACTTAAGTGTAAAGTTTATTAATCGTCTATTCTCATATTAGGGTGTGTAATACCGCGAGACATTATATTATTCAGGTCAATTCTGTTACCACCAGCCGCTCGGCTAGAGGTTTACTGGTCGTGTAGTGACTCACGTCACACGTGTCTGATTCATAATACATTGCATTCTACAACCCTAACAACATGTAAACTACAGTTGGAACTAAGATAAGTTTTCGTGCAGTATTCATTACCCTAAGCAGACATCGTCCGGTCTCTGCCGTCTACTTTATACATCGAGTTTGTTAAACTAATCTAAGTTTGTGGTGGATGTTTCATTTGTTGTATGTCGAACAGAGAGATTCTACCAAGTTGAGAGTAATTTGCTGTACGCAACTCTTTAGTCATCTTATCGAATAATAATAATTTATTAAGTTTGTTCCCAGAATACAAGTTGAGAACTAACTATCGATATAAGTTAACTGAACACCAAGTATTAAAATTTTTCAAGGAATGTTTTTGACGTGAATTGCGCAAATCACAAAGAAAAATTTGTATGGTAACATGAGTTTAACCTGTCGGTGTTATAAAAAAATTAATTGTATTGAAATATTTCAGTACTTGCTATTACGATCTATAATATCAAAAAATAGAAGGTACAACTGAAACTTTCCATTTTTCGTGAACGAAACAGTGAAACGTGAAGTTGGTTGTTAATGATAAATCATTTATTGTCAACTCAAAGAGTGTTAGTGTCATGGGTTCAACATCTTATAAGGTAAATTATTTTAATCTGAATTTAAACTATAAGTTTTGAACGGGAAAGTATTAGTGGGGCACAAGATTTTCCTCAGGATCAACTAACGTCTTAAAACTAGTAGATGTTATTATTACTCTCTCTTCTATAGTTTCGTATCTTATTAGGAAAGTAGCAAACGTATTGGAGTTCCCTTCTGATATCCCCCTTCGAAATGCACTGTTCTCGTTATCTATACATTTTGAAAAATCTCAAAACATATGATCCGTTCTAGATTCAACAGCCAAATACTGACTTAACTGAACTATTACTTGTATTTGAAATTTTGGCGACCCACTTCATAGCAGGAGTATGTCGAATTTACGAATTTTTCTATTATCGCTCACTATCATCACATCGTGGTACTCACGACCGATCACCGACCGACCTTGCTTAACTCAGAAGATCGTCCAGAGTTAACACATACCGTAGGCTTAAGAGCTGGGGGATATCCGTGCTTACGAGTAGATGCAAGTTATACTGATTAAAGATTTTGTGCCATTAAGGTACATACCGTTAGTACTTGTACATCGTATGGCTTGTTTTTTTTTTGTTATTAATTTAATAAATATTATTATGTGCAACCACGCTACATAAGTTAACAAAGAAAGTTCTAGATTCAGCAAAATTTAAAATGGTACGACTGATTAAAAATTCAATATTTGATGAAATTCAATTTAATTTCTCTTGAGTGACGTGCGGGAGGGAATATAATTTTATTCATGTTCGTGAAAGCACTTTTGAAAATTAAAATAGAATATGATAATGTTGCCTACCATGAAAATCTGATGCAGATATTTCATTAACGTGTTTAATTAAAAGGCCATTTCAATTACCTTCTACCTAATTGTTCTTATAATCAGGAGAGCAAATTATGAGCTTGGCAATGAATCACTGGAATCACAGGATTCTTAGTTGCCTCAGCATCTTGATCTTTTGTTGTATTTTATAATTTTGTCTAACACACTTGAACTATGGTTTTCAAAAATTAACAATTTAAAAATGTCTTTTATTATTGCGTAAGTGGTTCTGACTATTTTTTGAGTTTCATGAGGATTAAGAAAACATAACTGGTGTAACTAAAGTTTTATAAGCATTTGTAACATATATAAAGGCTTGTAACCGATGACAAACTAGACTGTGACACCAAACATCTAAAACGGGCGTGTGCGTCACGTAAGAAAAAGGCGTGACGGTTGTCGACGTCTATAGAACAACCATGGATAATCTGCCCATTTGTAAAGTCGGTTAATATTAATACTAAATAACAACATGGCGGAATCTAGTACGTAGTACCTTCCCTGGAGACAAGTAACTATAATTTTTTTTTTCATGCTCCTAACAAAGTGCAGTCAGCAACAGACATTGGCTTTCGTTAAAAGTACTGACACCAAATATTAATTCTATAACATTTTTTTTTTCAACCTTAATGTATCGTGCCCTGTAACAATATTATTCTAAACATATCGTCTTTCTTATAAATAATACGAAATGTAATTACGTTGCTCATAACAACACTGAACATTTCAAAAATACAGCTCTAAACATTTTAAGAACACAATTAATTTAAAACACAACTGACAACTTGTTCCTAAAAGATAAGTCGTTTAACGTCAAATATTTTTTATATTTAAATTTAGATAATTCTACTGCAATTTTTATTGGATCAGTTCAAACGTAGGAGTGTTCAAGAAGGGAGCGAAAAGGCGAAAAGCGAGTTCATAGACCTGCTTGCTTAGACTTCATCACCACTTACCATCAGGTGGGATTTTTGTCAAGCATTATTCTATGTAAAAGAAAATCGCTCGTAAAAATTATTTTCTATTGGTATGAAGGATTCGGACAATTTTGTCGCATTAACACATATCTTTATAGACGTTTCGTTTAAAATAATCGATCAACAGCTTAGCACAATAAAAAGCAAAACTTCATTTTAATTCTTAGAAGTTCTACGTGAAGGTTGTATACGATGGTCAAATAGTTACCGTTTCTCAATTTTTGGGTCTCTCTCTCTCTCTCTCTCTCTCTCATGCGACTCTTTATCGCGTCTATATTAGACAACTATCATAGATCTGTAACAGAACAACAAACAAAAGTTTCCTAAAGAAACTTCGATTTCAACTCTCGGATGAATTTTTTGTGTATGAAAGGAAGGCTCAAGTCAAGTGTCCATTATTGTCACAAGGCATTTACGTGCCGAGAGTTAACAATAATTGTAAAGTAGATTTGAGAATGCCGACGTTGCAATACGCTCGGAGGGAATTAAGCCGCAGACGAGCGCCGCGCCGACCGCAAAAACCAGACAAGAGGGGTTTTTGTGGGGCGAGCGACGGGTTTTGATTAAATCATCGTTTGTCTCGTGAACCCGCAACTTTTTCAAAGCCTGGTTAAGTATACCTACACGTAAAGCATAAGAAGAATTAACAGATTTTATATAAAACGTAATAACTTTATCGCTTGTTATTAAGACAAGTTATACCATATTACCTTGTCTCGTTATTGTGAATGAACATTTTCAGAAATTAAATTGAGGTTGCGAACTTTTTTAGTTTTTTGTATATGCGCAACAGTATAAGTTCCAGAAGCACGGCTTGTAATCGGAATATTTTGTACCGTTTGAAAGATGCTATTTCGGATGGATATAGGCTATATATATATATATCATGTATATACATAAATTAGTTAAAGTTACGATGGTAATCACTTTGTTTTATACAATTTACAGATTTGTATGGATTACACCTACTTTATATAAATTATAATTCAACTCGAATAAAGTCGGAGCGGGCCGCTAGTATAGAAATAAAGGGGATAATTACCTAATATTCATTAATGATACTTATCTAAACCAGAAAGCCGTGAAGAAAATGGACCTGATAGCGCTGATTTTCAATGCTTAGGCCTTTCGTGTAAAATTTCTGACTAGTTTAAGTTTGAAATTACGATAACCCTATCTACTCAGCAATTACCACTGACTAACTCTATACGAGAAAAATATTCATAAAGGTAATAAACATTGAAATAAACGTACAATTTTTTTTATGATGAGATATCATTATAGCTGTTAAATTTTCCGTGAACACTATCGAAAGCTGAACTCGCATTGTCTTTACTGATATTAATATACTCCCATCTTTGTTCTATATTGTATTTCTGTTGTGAGCACGCGGTACGCCACGGTGCTCAGAAATATTCTCTTAATTTGAACATGCTCAACGCTTGACCCACTATGCTTTTCCGCGGCGGCTGGTGGCTGCTTTATAAATATGTAATAAAAACTGTACTCGAGATCCGTATAATGAATTCACGAGTTCTCGTTATATTTTCTGTCATTCGTTGCGTTTCAGTCATTATAAAAATGGAATGCAAATTCAGATCTCGTTAAAATAAAAGTATTGGAAACGCTACAGTGATTTAAAATCAAAAGCTCAATTGGTGTAAGTACTTGGAATTGAGGTTTTGAGCACATCAAACTGAAAACGACCGTACGCGGACGAGGACCGGCGAAATGATTGTGGTTAGATAGATTTTTGAAAGTTCCTTAACGCCTGTAAGAACAAAATCCGGCATTCAAAAGTACCCTCCGAAACTCCACGATTTTGACTTCACCTTGCATTGCATCTCTTGATCACTTGCGATCAATTCAAGCTACAGCGCCTTGAGCAATTCATCAACTCAAATGAGAGACGGTGAACATTAGCATTGCCCTTGATCAGGAAGCCATTTCGTTCTCGTATTTCCTGCATTCAATCTGCAAATAATGTCATCTACTTATAGCAGACATTTTTTTTATTTCAGAAATTATACAAGACGGGTGATTCCAGCTTTCAGTCCGCTGAATCTTTTAATTTAAGGAAATGTTTGTTCAAAAAAGTTAATCGAAATGTTCCATAGATTCATTTCGTATTAAAAAAAATTAGGTGTTAAATTAGTATTAATTTATTTTGCAACAATCCGCAAGCACAATGTATGATGATATATACTTCTACACATGGTGATTCTCCGTTCTGATGATGCTCCGTTCCGGAGCGAAACACGTGTTGGTGACGATGTATGTTGGTATATACTTTTATTTACCATAACTGCATGTTTTCCTTCGTGGGACGGAGGGAGGTTTTATGCATGTATAGAAGTATATACCGTCATACATTGTGCTTGCGGATTGTTGCAAAGTAAATTAACACTAATTTAATAACAATGGATTTTCGCAAAGTAACGCCTGATACTATCAACTATAAAATTAGGTTGTTTATCGATGTAGCAAAATATTTCAAGATACCTGTCGCGGTTTATGCGTGATGCATTTATAGACTTGATCCCTTCAGGAGGGTTCAAGGGGCTCCACCGTATCTTTGAAGCGGATCCTCCCTCCGCTGTTTGTGGTGCAACCGAAAAAATCACGAAGCATTAAAAAGATATTCGTGCATGGTCCTACGGTACTTAACTTACCTGGATCGCGACCACCCTTATGGAATCAACCTAGAAATGTTATAACGTATTTCGATTACAATATCGGAGATCCAGTATTAAGCTTTCCGCTTTCTCATTGGTTATTTAGCAAAGGCATTTGGTGTTTCTATGTCCGTCGCTTTGTTTGCCGACTTAGGATAGATTTACTACGACTTGGTACTAAAACTGCTGTTAGTTTATAGGGTGCGAATATGAAATGATATAATATCACGCCGTCGTGGCGTGCTAGGGTGTCCTTTCACGCCTGTTCGGCCGCGCCTAGGTTAATTTTAGCCGGTAATCAGCTAAGAGCTCGTCGATAGAGTAGAATCCTAATTAAATAAACTGAGGTGAGGTTGGGGGAGTTAAACACATCTGTACTTAGTAACGTCCGTATAATCCTCTAACACTGACTTATTAATTACATAGTGACACTTACATTCTATACCACACCGATACACACGTACACACTACTACACCACAAAACTGGTGTGCGTGCTTGCCGATAAAACTATGGTGTTAATATGGAATAATACTGTAAGCGTGATGATTTTGTAGATGCTTAATATTAGTAGCCTCGTGGCATTGACATAAATCAATCCTTACATTAGAATCATATACGCTCACAGAATCACACTCATACGTCTGCACTGGATTCTCTGCGTTGGGAATGGAATACACAGTGAAGACATTACAAATAAGAAGTGTACGAGAATAAACATTTATCTATACCTAAATGTTTGCTCTAGTTGACAATCGATACCGAAATCCTTTGTTCGGCAGCGGGAGTGTCTACGAACATAGTTTTGAATTTTACAATACACAGCACAATCTAATTGTACGTAGCATTTGATTTTTTGGTTGACAAGAAAAAATGCCATTGAACTTATGTACGTTTCCATGTAAAGTGGTTTATGATAGGCGGTACACGACCCATTTACATTTTGTAGTTCAAATATGAACAACGTAATTACGATATAACACAGCAGGTCTAACTTTGTTTTCAAGTGCGACACGGTAAACGCTTTATATAGACCTAATGAAGGGTTTGTTTACTTTAAGTTCGTACATTACCTAACAAGATTGCCCATTCAAAAACGAGGACAGTGAAAAGTCGAAGAAAACGATAAAATACGGTGTTAGGGCCATTAATTAAGTAAACCCATTGTACATTCTTGTGCTTAATGTGTAAATTTATGATAATCTGCCACACCTTTTTTGTCTCGTACACCGTTAGAGAACTCATTTAAACCGTCGTACGCTTGCGAAATACATAAGATCCAACGGTCTTCTCTCCTCTTCCTCGTAATGGGATGCCACAAGCGCTGTCGCATTCAACTGCATCCCGAGGATAGGCCGCATATCTTTAAATTAAATTGAGTTGGTGTAGGCATGTGCCTCTCTGCGTTGCTGTTCAAAATTAAATTCCGCTTGCGAATGTTCTAATTTTTCCAGTATTTAAATTGCTACAAATATTCGTCAAAATTTGGCACAAATAGATGATGGGAATAGCGTTACATATATGTCAGTTGGTGATAAATGAGCAGATTACCATCCACGCGACGATAAGTCGTTACGGCATCCCTTTGATGTCCATAACGTCAAGAATATTGCCGATGTTTTTCCCGTTTAGAAAAAGTGGGGATCCGATTGTTGTATTATAATCGAAATGTTACATTTCAATCCTCAAGAGTTAGACCATCACCATCCATCAGAGTTATTTACGTTACTCGACGATGTAAAAAATTGTCAACTATTGTCGTCCAGTAATTAAAATTTAACCTAAACTAAATCTAAACCAGTTCTCTGAAAAATTGTGATGAGTGTTAATAGACAAAAATGCGAATGATCCTATAAGGTTTCCGTATTTTAATAGGATGCAGTAATCTCTAAAAACTACACAACAATTACCGAGTAGTTGCGGATGGATTGTGACCAGTACCTACGCCTAGATCTCAAAACGAACATTTACCCTTAGCGGTGTCGTACTTAGCAAACACCGTCACCTTTAATGGGGCTGGGGTGTAGGCTGTGTGTACATTATTTCGGACGACCGTATTACGTGTTTTTGTCCATTAGCATATTATGTCGTGTAAGCTATCCTTTCTCTGATCTGCAATTAACCTTTACCCTCCCTTTGACCCTCCCTTTAGGAAGAGTAGACCTAAGGGTTAAACTGTCATAAAATTTTAACATTTACTTTTCCCCAGCATATTACTTAACATGTAAGTAGATCTTAACAATTAGTATTAATATATTTCAATTGTATTTTTTTTTTGTTTTTCAATTCTTCTTTACACATCTCTAACAGTTTATTGCGACAACGATTAAACAAGTGCTATTTCTCGGCCGTAGAAGCCGTCTGATGAGTTAATCGATGTAAACGTAAGCGCTGCTGCGTTTGATTGATTCATAATTGGCAATGTCCTTACCCGTTCATCCGTTTTGGCAATTTCCACAATTGGATTTCTGTCTCCAAATTGAAATTTCGGTTACACTAAATCCATGTTTTCATTCTTCCAACGTTTCACAAGCTTCCTAAACGCCGCAAAGAGCTTACGAAAACCAAGCAATTAGAGTTATTACTTAACAAGTTTATTCATTTAACCTGTATTGTAAACTTTAAAAAAAAGTTTACATTGGATGAATTTTATTCCTGGATGACATTGTTCAAAGTCAATGCTGGGTGCTACTGGTGAGAAAATGCAAAGATGCGTAAATACAAGATTACCACAAACTATGAATAAATAATAATACTCGCACAAATGTGCAAAATTACAACGTATGTATAATTATATACATATAAAATTATATATAATATAAATTGAATATTGTGTAGAGATAGACTCATTAAGAAATATTTTATAAAAACGTCTTGCAGTTCCTGAAATATTATTACATTTAAAACTAACATAATATAAAATTTACAACTTAATAAATGAGAAATCATACCCGCTTCGTGAAAAGAAAGCAAATCACGATCGAAGTGTTATTCATCAGCTATCGGAAGAAATTGCTGCTGAACAATAAGTCCGCTGATTGCTTATATATATACTTTTTATTGCTGTGCAATGGAAGTGTATTTGTATTATACAGAATTTTTAATGAATGTAATATGGATTTCTGTGAATATAAATTTCAGACTTCAATTTATATTGGTACGTTTAATTTTTTTTTATAATTTCTGAACATTTTTAAATTAATATTAACGGTATATAGTTGAAAAAGTATTATCGTATAACCTATTTTTCATTTTCATTTATTTAAAATTATTTATATACTGTTCTCTATCTTTATTGACTGACTTTTTACAGCCTGGCTGTAATTTTCGAAGCTGAAAGCTTAAAGTTTGAACTATAGGAACTTTTTGTAATATACATACATGACAAACAAATGATTTTTTGAAACATCCCAAATTATGAAGACTCTAGAATGAGGAAACCGGTAAACTGTATTCGGTACTTTACATTCGACAGGCAAGGTCGTAAGGGGTAATTGAGCTACATTTTATCATCTCTAACCACAAATGTCCTACTTATGGCCTCCGGTCTCCTCTGGTATTGTGACCAAGACTAGATTGGCAGCTCCTTTGAGAACATGGTACACAATTCTCTGTACATAGGTTCTTCACGATGTTTTTCTTGATCGATCCAAGATATTTTAATACATTTATAACTTATGCGTGCCCTCGGGCGGAGATACTAACGTTCAAGCAACTAAGGTGTTGCTGATTTTCTCTTTAATCCAATGGTAAGTACGACTATTCATACAACTGTGTGAGAAACAACATAGTTAAAATTCTGTTTATGTTATCTGTCAGTTACGGCACGAGCTGGAGCGTGTGATCAGTGAACGAGACCGACTGCTCGCCGAGAGCTCGGAGCTGGGTGCGGACAAGGCGACGCGTGAGTCGGAGCGTGCAGCGCTCCGCGCGGAGCTGCGCGAGGCCCGCCAACGCGAGCAAAGATTGCTGCTCGACATTGGAGACCTGGAGGACGAGAACATATCGCTGCAGAAACAGGTCTCCGCACTACGATCGTCACAGGTCAGCTTTTCTGAATCTATTCGGAAGTATTATTAAAAAGGAGGAGGTGTTTCAAAATACATGGAGTCTGTACGGTGTCGTACAAAGCGTTTTGTCTCGTCATCGCCTTTCCGCGATCATTACAGTTCACATTGTAATCGCGACCGCGTATGACGTGTACTCATCATTGTTATCATCATAGAATTAAACACAGTCTAAGCATACAGACAACTTTCATTTCAAAAACTACGTACATGGTGTGTGGTGCGAACCGTACAGAGTCTCGGCCAGGATCATGTACTTCTTTGAATTTAAAATTATTGTCAGTTGGTAGTGTTAGCTCTAAGTAATTATTGATGTTTTATGTTGTCTGTGCGGGCATTTATAGCTGACAGAAGCCAAGAGCTTAAAATGTTTAACAATTTGACTCAAAAGAAAGTGATGAAAGTGGATGAAATAATTGATGGTTTAAATATATGTACCATTAAAAGTTAAATGAATATTTTTTCTTCATTTTTAGGTAACATTATTGTATTATTAACATACGTCAAACTGTTGGCTCCAGTTGTAGCATCCATTGTATAAAATGCATCAAAACATCAGACTCTTATGTTAGTTGGCCTCTAACTCTGTCAATTCGGTCTACAGCCGTTCTCACTCTCTAGACCTTCTCGATTGCGGGGATAGACATTGGGGTGCTAATATCTTTAAGCCACACAACAATTTAAATTATAATTATTTACTCAGGTTGAATTCGAGGGTTTAAAACATGAAGTCCGACAATATAGAGAAGAAGCGGAGACGGCGCGAGCGGCCGCCGACGAGACCGCTGCGCTGCGCCGCATCGCTGAACGACAACTGGCTGAAGCGCTGCAGGCGCTGCAGGCCGAGAGGGAGGCCAAGTTTGCGGCCAAGAAGGAGCTCGATGCACATCTCAGTAGAGAAGCCGCGTACAATATTACAAACTTGGCATACAGCATACGAGGTGAGTTTATAGCCTCCTCCGATCACGAAAAAGATACGAAGAGTTACCAGTCACTTTGAAATACACATTCCTCATGTATTCTACATTGTATTACAATTATTTCACTTCATATAAACGTCCGCTAAATTCTTTGTAGATATCTTCACTTCTTTATTATTGTTCATTACTATGGCAATGTCTTAATCGGAATTAGGGTGATTAAGCCAAGAGTATGAGCGCAGACTGGGAAAGTTGTCAACATTGTGGAGAACTTGATAACATGTACAGGAGGAGATGTCAGCATGGTTTCATTCACAATTTAAGATGAAGGAAGTAATACTAGTGTATTCCCCTTCTTGGCAACTCTACTATATTTCTCTATATTTTATGTATACGTTAGGGATTAAAAATAAAATAAAATGCTTATAAATATCCGCTTATTGCTCCAGTGCATGAACAAAAATTAGTATAAGATCATCTTTCTCAATAGCTTGTTAAGTTTGCCGACATGCGCTTAACGAGCGCGATGGACAAATGCCTTGAGCCCATACTGAGAGAAGCTGAGTCCAGAGGTCCGCAGCGGCAGGGATGAATTATAATGTGTATTTGAGCATTAAAAAATCGTATGGCGTGTGTCAGGCATGCCGGAGGACAGCACGGAGGAGGGCGAGGGCGCGGGAGGTTCGGGCGCAGGCGAGTTGGCGGCCGCCGACCACCACGCCGATCTGTTCTCCGAGGTGCATCTACACGAGATCTCGCGTCTCGAGAAGCAACTGGAGCAGGCGCACAACGAGAACGTTAGTATACATTTGCAAGTACCGTGTACACACACCGTCCAGTAGATGATTGCAAATATTTTCCCTGGCTCAGTACTGTGCTGCAATTTGAAACTCGTGCATATATATTCCCCATTGATCATTTTTATTAAAATATTCCTAATAATATCAGTATTATAGCATTCTATTATACCAGTTGACACTTTTTAATAAAATCGTAATCTTCTCGTATCGTAATCGTGGCTAGTCAATGCAGCGCCATCGTGCGAGACGTCGAAGACATGACACCATGACATTGTCCCATTACAATGTTAGTTATCAGAATTCTCACTACCGCAAACGTTAATGCTAATAAGGCGCAAATCATTTAGACACCGCCACCCGCTCCTATTGTACTTAAAAATTGCGTATAGCATGACTTGCGCATAAATCAGAGCGACCGTACAGCTTACTGTGAACTACGCTCATATTCCTAGGCGTGGCATCCATTAGATGCAAAACCGAGAACAGATGTGATGATAAACAAAACATTGGATAGTCGAGCTAATTATTATATGTATATAAAGAACGTCTTAAACATAAAAAATTTAGACGTATAGATTGTGCCGCCTCCTACCTTCACATAATCAGTTGTGACATCCTGTTCACGTACACCACCGCGTGTATCTGACCACCGTCCACTGACTGCTGTGCCACGCGTCCGTGCGGCAGGTGCAGCTGGCGGCGTCGATGCGCGCGGCGCAGGCGGCGGCCGAGAGCGAGAGCGCGTGCGCGGGAGTGTTGCGCGCCGGACTCACGCGCGCCGCCTCGCGCGTAACCGCCCTGCGCGACCTGCACGAGGACTGCGCGCCGCTGGTCAGTAGCACTTGCACACACTTGTTACGTTGATGAAACACTGTACGTTTGATGTATACTGTTTTGAAGTAGCACTAGCTAAAATAAAGATTGTCTTCATTCATTCATTTACAGCTTAAGACTATAAATAAACTTTATAAATAAACGTGTCTTAGCGACATGTTTGCCGTGACGTGACGACCATTATATTGTTATAATAGTATTTATATTTTGCGGCTTAATAGCCAATAAACAATAATAATTAATAATTTAACTTGATTTTAATATCGTATCGTTATATCGAAGTATTAGGGGGAATCACTTCCTAACCCTCATCAATGTAATGTTAGTGTAATATATTGTTTAATTTGTTGTAAAACAATTTATTTTTATGGGAATCATATTATAAATATAAACAAAAATCTTACTAATGTTTATAGGAAGACGACAAATCGGACAGCGGCGTGTCGAGCGTGTCAAGTATAACGAGCGGAGGGATATCAGCGCGCGCGGCGAAGTGGCTCACCTGGTGGCGAGTGTCCGGCGGCGAGCTGGACTCCTTAGGGGCCGCGCTTACCGAGCTCCTCAACGCAGGCGCCCCCGAGGGTTCGCCGGCTGCGCTGCAGCGACAGGCGCTCGCAGCGTTGTCCGACCGCGTGGCGGAGGCGGAGTTGCGGTGCGCTGCGTTGCAGGCCGATGCGGACTTGTTGCGCACACTAGCCGGAGGTATTTATGTCGACTCAAGGTGTACTTTGCGGTGCACGAAGGCTTTTGTTTAGGAAATCTATTACAACATGCACATGACTTTGTACCATTGATGACGCGAATTGTAAGTAGGTCGAGATAACATTACATTTCGCACTCCAGTTAAATATATCCAATCAGACAAAATCGAAAAATATTGATTCTGAATGTTTGAAACTAGATGTATTTATAGTTATATTTTTTCGACTGATATTTTTAAGTCTTTACCGTTGTCTTTCTCAGTTCGTGTCTGGTACATCCTTACATTTAATGAAGTGCGTCGCCTAAAAAACAATAGTTTGAGAGACTTCATAGACAGTTAGGAAGATTATCCCTCTTTGTAGATGAACATCAAAGAGCACTATAAAATTCAAGAAATTAGGGATGTTGGAAAACGGAAAGATTATAGCAATATAAAAGCGTTGTTATCTGTCGTAAATGAAGTAAATAGTCATGGACATTTTAATCAGTATTTTATTAACAGTAACCGAGTGAAAACAAAATGATCGTGTGTATCAGGTGCCGGTCGCGCGTTGTCGTCTGCGGCGCCCGCGCTGACCTCAGCGGCGGAGTCTCTAGCGGCCCTCTACCACCACGTGTGCGCCGTGAACGGCACGCAGCCCGAACGGCTGCTCCTCGAGCACGCCGCCGCTGGACAGACCGACGGTGAGCAAATACAAATATAATTCGTAAATTGAGTGGCGCCTAGTTTTCCTAAACGTACAAAAAAATATAACTATTTAAAGTACGTTTATAAATTGTCATCAATACATTTGTACAGCAATTGTAACATGTATGTACGACCTAATTGAGCCATTATCAGAACATTGCGTCAATTTTATCGATGTTTATTGAACAATGTTCGTTTTTTTCCTCGTACCCTAACACAACGACAGCAAATATACGAAGAACACGAGAGGTATTAATATAGTATATGCATTGTGTCTGTTGACTGTAGGATTGTTTATGTTGTACTTTATTACCGAGTTCCATGCAGTAAAATTAAAACGTGGCCATGTATCGCGACGGCGTTGTTATTTTGTCAGGTGGCGGATCGGATGGGCGATCGGTGGAGGAGGAGGCGCTGGCGTTGGCCGCGGGCGAGCTTGAGGGGCTGCGTGCGGCCGGCGGAGTGGCGCGCTCCGCCGACACGCTGCTCGACCAGCTGGCGCACCTGCGTGCCGCGCTCGACACCGCACTCGACTCGCGTCTGCGGCCGCAGCAGCAGCCACAAGGTCGGTCACACACACACACATACACACAATCGACTGTATACACTCAATATACGTACATACTTACGCACAAATGCGAACGCACTTCACACACACGTACGTGCGACGCGCGTCCAATACAAATTAGATACTCCCTACACAATAACAATAACAGTAATATTGTTATAATGAGTTTATCAATTTACAAATACCTAACGAGGGCTAAGTTTTACAATAAAAAATTAACCCTTTAATAGTACTGGAAGGCTATGGCCAATCGCAAATGTTATAACATTTTCATGTATCGTTTTGTTCTCAGAACCTAACCGATCCCAATCTCTGACATGGAAATCAAAACAAATACTTAACAAGCCCATAAGGAACATAAAGGACCAGACCAGCTCTAGAGTGAAACTAGCGGACAGTAAAAGAAAATTACATGATTTTCTGAAAACATTTAATGTCAACCATCCGTCTAATATTAGGGAATTTTGTGGTGGACGAACAGTGAGAGAAATAACAAACTACTTTGAAAATATGTCTAAAGCGAACTCTAGCACTGTGGACGGTAACATATCAGTGGAATGTCACAGAGAAAACATCACTGTGCCGTCTACAACTGGTGCTAATATCGTTTACAAGGATGGTCAACGAAAACCAATCAACTTTGCAAGGAAATTGAATTCTCTCACGTGCGATGTTAACTTACACGCCGTGTGGAAGGAGGCAGTGCTACAAGGGCAAAGTTTATATTTTAAGCAAAGTCATAAACAAAATAAGATGTCGAGAAATAAGTCTGATAGCATTAAGGAATCCTGCAAGTCTTGTCTTATCACCTGTATCCTAATGTTGCAGTATATCATTTGATATGCTCGTTTATAAACAGTTAATGTAAGGGCGCACTTTCTTAAAATAAAATGTATGGTTTTCAATACATTGTGTAATGTTGTCATAATTAATTAGCGTAAAAAATAATAATTAGTTTTAGTTCAAGTAATGTTAGAGGTAAGAATGTAGTTTTCATAATTACTTACACTCTATACCATAGACGAACAAATCATAGATACCATGAGTTCGATATGGGCTTATAAAAACATTGTAGCGACGTTTAAATAATACTAATATAAGCCATTAATTATTTTTTTTTTTCAAAAAGTTCTATTT